>MU224166.1:685542-745630 GCA_018584345.1 Thuja plicata | reverse complement strand
ATAATTTGGACATAGGTTCACTTTGATCGCTCTAACTCTATCTCTATATATCGAAATTCATTTATTCTTTTTTTGATAGAAAGGTAACATAAATACCTATTTCCTAGATATTTTTTATAATTTTTTTCCCTAATTTACTATTTTTCCAGAAGCGTCGAACAGAGAAGTCGCTAAATGGTCAGACAACCTATCTTTAGTAAAACTTAAAAAGAAAAGTCTTAATAAACTCAATATATATAAAAATCATAATCATTGGAAATCTCTCTTGGAGTACTATCATCCTATATTTAGGTTTTTCAAATAAATTTATTTGATCCCACAAAAAGTTAATGTCAAAGTGGTTTTTTGTCAGCATTTTGATGGGTTCAAAGGAGACTTGATTATAGGTGTGAGCGAGGAGTAGAGGGATTATACCAAAGGGATTTTGATCCAAGAGGATTTTATCTAGCCATTTTGAATTTACTCCTTCAAATGGGACCTCTCAAGGCTTAAATCATCATATTTTCTTAAAAATGTGCAATTTCAGCAAAAATCACGATGTTCAAAAAAGTGGGACACACTATTGTGGGACCACCCCCTTACATAGATCTGAAATAAATTTCAGACTCTAAGACCTTGACTCTTTCTCTCAACCAAATTATGGGGTTAATTAAGCAGAATAAGGAAACAACTATCTTAAACTTTTTGATCAAAATTTACTTGAGTCCCCAGTAGAGTCACCAATTTGTTAGAAATTTTTCCTGATTCTATCAAGGAAAAGAAAAATTAACAAGGATCAAATAATCCTCCTTCACTTCAAGATCAGAAGCTTGTGTGGGTTTACCTATTGGATTCACACTTTCAGTGAATCATGGGATGGATTCTTTCCTATCAAACTAGATCTAATAATCATTTAAATCTCTTAAAAACTAAAAAGGTAAATGTTGATTTGAACGATTTCACTGTAGTTCTTATATAAGACCAGTGCCTAATCCCTTGGGTATAGAGTCAAGTTGAACTGAAATTCACAAATATTCACAACTTAATACATTTGAAACTAGTAAAATTCCTTACATACTACTTTCAACACAAATACATGATCATCAGATCCACATATCCTTCACATTCTCAAACATTATCCAACAAGATTCATTCCTTCCTCAAAGGAAACTCAAGAATCATGCCACAATCTACCTTGTAGATGAAAAACCATAAATTCTTTACATGTCTATTTCATAATAATTCTAGAAACACATAAAGATATCAAATGCTTGCAAAGAGATTTTAGTTGTATTTTATTAATAAAACATTGTTTCAATACATACAAATGAGAAAATACTCTAAATTATATCACTAATCTTAACCAAAATTTGCATTTATGGAACCTTGAAAATATGGAGAGTCTCTCTCATGCCTACAACACCTCAAAATAATCCTTATGTCATGAGTATTAATCCGGCCAAAGATACCATCCTGCAAAGTAGGTCACTTGATAAAATCAAGAAATGCGCAAAATGCAGATTTAGGTAAACACCTCCAAATGGCTCTCTCAAAAACACATCAAAAATGAATTCTAAGGGCTGATACCCAATGTAACTTCTTAATGAAAGGTTTTGAACACACTCTCCAAGTGGTTTCTCATTAAAAACATCAGGTCTCTTTTTACATGCATTAAAATTAAGCCTCTTCAAAAAGTTTCTTAGGGGTACTCACCTTGCCATAGAGAATTTTTCACTTGGTCACTTCAAATTTCTCCAAAATTTTAAGGTTCCAACACAAGTTTTAGATGATGTTGCTAAAATGAGAGAAGAAAGATATTATTAAAGGAAGAGGTGAGACAAGATGGCTCAATCTATTGAACATGACAAAAATACCTTTACAATGGTAGTAAACAAGGGGAAATATGCTCTAACGCAAGGTGTTAAGAGTCTTATCTTAACTTTCATTTTTTCACAATTTATGAGGGAATTGCATTGGAAGAGATGTGATGCTCAATATGAGATAAAGATAATGATATAAAATTTTGATCCTATCGATGGTTCAGGTACAATTTTTGGAGCAAAAGTTAGTGTAATCAATCATTAACGTAAGGCTTATAGGGATGTGCAGGCAAAGAGGATTGGAAACTTGATGGATTTATAGAGCTTTTTGAATTCTAAGTTGGAGATTTTACAAAAAGTTGTTAAAGAGGTTGGAACATGGTTAGTCTCACCTATTCAATGCATTTAGAAGGATTCGATGTGATTGCACATTTCTTGCATGGACAGATACTTATCATGGAGAACCTGCTGAACACTTGGGTTGATGACTTACAGGCTTTGAAGGCCACTTTTTGTGATGTATTCAGTAGATTTTACTTAGTATATGGTACACTCTATAAATAAAATTTCATTAAAATTATTTACTATATACCTTTGTCATTTTTGTCAATGGGGGAGTAGTACAGAGTAAAAAATATGGCTAATTATTTGTAAGAGGGAGTAGTACAAATATTATTGGAATTATTTCTATTTGAGGTGTTGACATTCATGTTTTTTCATTTATTTTTTGGTTTTTTTTTCTTCTTGATCATTTTATAAATGCAGCTAAGATATATTCCTCTATATGCCCAAACACTGATTCAACAAGAAAAACAAACAACGTTCAACAAGGTCCTTAAAACTTCTACACTTTGAGCTCCATAGTCTCGAGTGGGTATTACCTATCTTTCGGCTTCAATATTCAAATAGTATCACAAACTAGGAGGCATAGTGGATTCAACATAAAACATGTAAATGGTAACATATTTTATAAAGATTGATGGGAACCACACATTCTAACATACTAGACCAGTGCCCTATCCAGTGGGCATGGAACCACTTTAAATGAAAATACTCTTAATAACAACATAAATCAAATATAACACCTACAAATGATCTCTGAAATTGACTATGCCTTCCATACTCAATTCATAGTCTTGGAAGAAAATATAATCATCCAATCCATTGCAGTTCTTTACTCACTAAAACCATTTTGAGGAATTTAATCCTCCCTAAAAGAAAGACTAAACTAGTTAGACCCTTTTCCTTATAGAATGATAGATTGAGATATCCTTAACAACCAATTCAAATGAATACAAGAACTAAAAAAAATAAATCACCCATTAAGATCAAATAGATAACAATAGAATATAAACATATAAATATACTAAAACATCTAAAACGCTTAAAATCAGAGCCAAAGAGACCACTGATAGTCTTAATCTTAATATGAAAATCTTACAAGCCTTCTATGGCATAAAAATCCCATCCTCTAAAAAGACCTAGAGAACTCTAATTATAACAATCAGGCACCACAAGCTTGGACCACCCTATGGAAAAATAAACCCCAATGCACAACCACCAAGCCTCAGGAATAGACCCGACATTAAGGAAGAAAAGACAGGGAGTTGACTAAGGGTTACAAAATATCTATAAATCTGATAAAAAAAACCCAAGCCATCACTTCTCAACATTTATAAAGCCATAGTAATCAAATTTCTATCCCTTCAGCATCCCATGACTCCATAAATGTGAACCAAAAGATCAATTTCATCCATCTACCTTCCTACAACATGAAACACAGAGCCACCACCATCAAAAACCCTAAGCAACATAAAACATTCAAATGTCTACCTCAAATGTTACCGGTGTTGCAAAAACTCTATTGAAAGTCAAGATCAAACTTTAAATTCATTTTAAAATGCAGTCGTCACATCAACCCTTAAAACACTGGTGAGCTTGTAAGCCCAGGACATGTGGCAATTCCACGTAGCATTTTTGGCCCCAATTGACTTTTCTCATAAATTTGGACATGTGTCACTCAGGCATGATCTCACAATGAATTAAAAACATGTACCTTTTCTTATTAACATCATGCCAAATATTAGATTAAAATAGATCTGTGTGATGCTTTACTTTCCTTTTTGCCCAGCCAAGTCCCACCACTTTCCATGTGTCATATAAGCACGCTTCCTTGTAGATTACCATCCTTGTATATATCATTCATGGAAATGTTCCCACCGCTGGATCAAGTTTGTTCTAACTAAGACCCGCTCTTTCCTTTATCTTTAAAAATGTGATCCCCATAATCTTTAGACGGACACTTATCAGTGAGGAACAACTACTTGATGGTTATCCTTGCTGCATCTTTAGATCAAGGTATTACACCCATTGTTGGATTAAAAGTAATCTTACCAACACTTTAAATGAACAGGATACCACGGGGACATTAGACTTAGGAAAAATTAATACACAGGCCCCACAATGACTTAGGACTTAAAAGAAGATCCCCCCCTGACATGATGACTTAAAACCCACAACTTAAAGAACACTTAAGTGGCACTTGAAAAGGTAATTCATTAAAAAAGGAAGCATGAGAGACCTAGGGTTTAGAGTACCATGGAAAAAAAGGGTTGGACCAAAAGGAAATTATGGCTTAGCAACATGGCTCAGACATTGCTGGAAATTAGGTAGGGCTTAACACCGTGTAAAAATAATTTGCAATCCTAACAGTTGCTACGACTGAGGAAGGTTGATCGCACGATCTACACTAGAACACCAACACTCTGGGACATAGACCAAATATCACACCAAAACCCTAAAAATATAGATATATACATGTACTAATTTGCGTGAAAAGTGGACTATGAATAAAAAAAGGCTTCAGATATTGTCCATGCATAGACAAGTCCTGCACTTCACCAGTGGGAGTTTGCAACAAATAAGAATCCTTTCATGTATATCCTCCACAACAAATGGTCTCAAACATAAGGACTCAAATTTTCCATGTTTCCCTTTGTCTTCTAATCTTTCATTCTAATGGAGCACCATGTCATTCAAATGTGATTTCCTTTCTAATTCTCTCTTCTCAAATAGATACTTGGACTATTGCTCAATCTTCTAATTTTGCACTTTTTCTTCACTTCTAACCTCACCCAACTGCAAAATTTTATTTTACATTGGATCTATCACTTCTATGTCTTCACCTTGGGTGAAATTGTAGACTGGAAATAAAATTTTCAATGGGAACATAACTTGTGTTCCATAAACCATCTATAAAGGGGATACACCTATAGCTCTTTTTACTATTATCTTGTTATCCCACAAATCTAACTTAAGCTTTGAATTCCAAGACCTTTTTTTTATTCTCTAATTTCTTCTTGATAATCATCATAATATTCTTATTACTAGATTATGCTTTTCCATTCTCCTATGGATGATATGGTGAAGAACACAAAACCACTATACTATATTGGTCACAAAACTCCTTGAATTCTCTGGACCTAAAGCAGATAGCATTATTCATAACTATCTTTCTTTGAACACCAAACCTAGTCAAGATGTTATCTATTAGAAAATCAATGACCACCTTACTAGTTTCCCTCTTGATTGGTATAGGCTCAACCTATTTTTGGAAATAATCAGTAGAAACAAGGATCCAATTGTGACCCCCACTAGAATTTTCCAAAAACTCTCAAATAAAATCAATTCCCCATTGGGAAAAAGCAACGTCAACTAAAATTGGATTCAAAGGAAAATCCCCTGAATACATTAGCTTATTTGAAAACTTCTAACAAGCTTCACATTTTTGCACAAATTGATATGTGTCCCTGAATAGACAAGGCCAATATAAACTAGCTCTAAGTATCTTATATGTAGTTGTCTTGGCAGAATAGTACCCTCTACATACACAACTATGTGTTTCTTTTAATACTTTCTCAGACTGACTCCTATCTAAACAAAACAAGAGAACTTCATCTCTATTTTTCCAATACAAGTCTCCTTTAATTAACACATATCTTTTAGCCTAAATTTTGAGAGTCCTCCTTTGATTTTCTATCATATTCTTAGGACATATGCTATTCTTCAAAAAATATACAATGCTAGTATAACATGGTTGCATCTCAATGCTAGTTTTCATTTCATTTTTTTGGACATTATTTACTTGGGTAAGTTCCATATTTGTATCTGTCATGAGCTTTGCTAACCCCAAGCCTCAAACCAATTTGATAATCTGGATCTCCAAATCAAATTCTTGTATTTTATTGATCCACTCACACCTCTTACTAGTAACCTCATCTTGTGAAAGAATATCCTTAACAAAAGTATGAGGTACATAAGAGATTACCTTGGCACATACCAAATAAGGCCTAAAAGCCTTAACTTGCTTAACTAAGCCATAAGCTTATTTTTCCATAATTTCATAATTTAATTCTACTACCTACAAAAAGTTACTGAAAAAATGCAATAGGATGTTCAAATACTTCCTTATCCTTTTGTAGTAATATTGCATCAATAGTGTGGAATGAAGCAAAGGAGAAAAGAGAAAATGACAACTCATATTTTGGAGACTTCAAAATTGGTTCTTCCTGAATAACAAACTTAATCTTATCAAAATATTACTAAGCCTCTTCATCCCAACCATACTTAACACATTTTTTTAGGAACTTGAAAATAGGTTTTAAAATCTCTACAAAATTTACAATAAACCATCTTACAAAATTTATCTTTCCTAGGAAGGATTGTAGACCCTTGATATTCCTAGGAGGAGTCAAATTATTGATAGTTTCAATCCTCTTTGGATTAATTCTCACTCCTTCTTTGGACACCATATGCCCTAGAAATTTACCTTCTAAAACAACAAAGTGATATTTCTTCAGAGTTAGAGACACTCCAAACTCCAAAGCCTTACCAAAAGGTTTCTCAAGATGCTTGAAATGGTCCTCAACTTTCTTTGAGTATGCAGTGAGATCATCCTAATAAACAATCATGATTACATTTATGAACTCCTTGAAAGAAACATCCATAGCTCTCTGAAAAGGGGCCACTACTTTCTTGAGATAAAAAGGTATTCTTACATAAACATAAATCCCCATGGGGTAGTAGAAGTTGTCTTTAACTACTCTAATTCATTTACCAAAACCCGATTGTAACCTAAAAACCCATCCATCATGGATAAAAGATCACATCCTATAACTCTTTGTAGCATGACCTCCATATTAGAAAATAAATAATTGTCCTTGAGTGATGCTACATTTAGGTTCTTGAATTCAACACGAAGTCTCATGTCTCCATTATTTTTTCTTATTGGTACAAGATTAGACACACAAGATGAATTTTTGATTGATTATATAATCTCACCCTCCCCGAGTTTTATTATCTCTTCTTTCATTTTTGGTGCTAACAATGGATTAATTGGTCTTTTCTTCTATTGAAAGGGATTCACATCAGGCTTTAAAGGAATCTCATGTTGGAACAAGGCCTCTCTATAGGTCTTAAGATCCTCATATGACCAAGAAAAAACATGCTTGTATTTGTTCATTAAATTGATAAAATTTTCTTTGATATAGAGGTGTTGGGATTAATAGGAAGTGTGTATTGAGAGCGGAAGGGTGAATCAGAACCTCTAAAAATTTCTTGTCTTTTATCAATTAAACTTTATGTAATCAATTGTATATCCAACCATTTGTACTATATTATATTTTTGTAAGACATATCAATTCTTTAACTTAACAAACATGTGGACATTCATAGAAACATTCACAAAAGTAGTTGACACATAATACAAGATATGATAATGTAGAAAAATCATGTTAGGAAGTAAAAACTGAGGTGGGGATGGCACCCACAAAATTCTTCACTATCTATAGATTGGAAGGGGTTGGTTAAGGCTTATAATTTTTATCACTTCTAATGATCTACCATGTTAGGACTATGTATGGAGACTGGTTAAAGTCTACTCTGTTAAGAGATTTACAATAGGATTGTTAAATCCACCTTCCTTGAAAGGATTTTTACACTTTTCTTCACTTGTTAGAATGTAAGAAAATTTCTATTTGAACTGAGTGTATGCAATATCCTAATGATAATTATAGATCCATTCAAGATTACATGTATAAGTGTATCACCTAATGTGATTGAATAATACCTATGTTGCTTGGTAGCCTCTGTTCTTGGTTCTTGATAACCAAATTCACCTTTTTTGTTCTACTTCTTGAAACTCTCAATCTATTCCATAGATGTGTTCATAGGCTAAATTCATCCTCTCATTCATCATAATGAATTATTACAACATCTATTTAGAAGTTAAATTGACCTAATGTAGTTTCACGTATTACAACATTAACTCTACGATCATAGGTTTACAACTTGACCTTGTTCTCTGAGTCTATATGTGTTTAAATAAGTTAGAATGATTAAAACACTTACATTAATTTTTCTTGTCCCTCAAGTAATGGTTTTAAAAAAAATCAAGACTTTATAAATATAATGCAATTGTTTTATTTGATGTTGAAGTCAGATCCACTTTTTTTGGAATGTAACTGACTTTTAGTGTATGATGCTCTATTTGCATAGAAATCAGTTTTCCTATCTTTCGGTGATCCTTTGATTGACCTATCCATCAGGTTCCCTTGCTCTGTCGGGTTCCTTTGTTTCTACTCTTTTAGTTTCTCTTTATATTTGTCTCACCGGGTTCTCCTGTTGGGTTGTTCCTGTTGGGTTCCTCTTAACAATTTTGGTTTTCACTTTGCATTGTGTCTTTGATTTACACTTTGATCTATTCTATTGTTTTTTTCTTTATCCTATCTTTCGGTGCATGTTTACCAATGTTTTTCTTTGCATACTAATGGCAAAATAATGTCATCAATCTCCCCCTTTGACATTAGTATCAAAAACTTACATGTGCAAAATACTAACAAAATGTTTAGTATTTACACCATATATATTCCTTAGTCATTTCATGACTCCCCCTATGTATATATTGGTATATTATTAGTGTATGTACATGATACTCTTCTTCTTTTCACCTTGTACCATTTTCCCCCTTTTTTTTTAATATTTTTGTACTATATTTATTCCTGCACTTTATACTGTACATATCATTATTTTCCCCCTTTTTTATATTAAGAGAAAAGGTGTATACCTATAGCTTATCAAGAATATGAGAGTGTGAGGACTTCATGTCCTCCATCATCTTCTCCCATTTGTGCTTCAGGTTGTTTAGAGCCATGTGTTCGACTGTGATCCTTGCATGCATATCATAGATGTTGTCTGCTACAGACATATCGGGGGTGGCTATCACTTGCCTTGTTGAACTAATATATTGTTGAAGTAGTGTATTACTTGGTAGAAGTTGATCCTATAGCTCGGTAACCTCTTCTCAAAATAGTATTTCTACTTCCCATAGTTCCTATCTTAACTACTTGACCTCAACAATTTCCTCATAATGCGACTTTATTGCTTTTTCATCGGTGGTTAACCCATTAGCACTTGTAGCTAGATTGGAATCTAACTTTTCTATTTTATCACAATGCTCGTTAGTAAATTTTTCAAGTGTGCTCAATTTTTGTATCAAGGAAATAGCTTTAGAAACTATTGGATCTAATTCACTTGTTCATTCTAAAAGCTTTACCTTGTTTTCTACCACTTCTTGGCTGATCTTTTCAATAATTTTTTACTAATATTTATTCTCTCCTCTCCTTAATTTCCTTTTCTACATCAATATTCTGCATTGTGATGGCCTCGATGAGAGTGGCTAGTTGATCAAGGATTGGTTTATTGTGATCAACATCAACATCAGGTACAATCTGATTTAAGATGTCCCTAGTTGTCTCTAGTATAATGGAGTCTCGGTGCTCCTTCCTTAGCTTCTCCTATAGTTCCTTCCTTTGGAATATCTCACCATACTCTTTTAGTGATTCATAGTCTAGTGTAGTTGTGTCACACTTAGGTATCTCAATTATCTCATCTAGAGTGACTTCCAACTTAGTCTTCTTTCTTTTCTTCTTCTTCTTCAAAGATGAACTTGAGTGTAGAACCATAGCCAGCTTCTTGGCTTTGTTTGATGTGCTAGATGAAGTGATTGGGGGTGTTGACTCATTTTGTTGTTGTGCCTTGGTGTCAGCTTGTTGGTTTTGACTGGATGTCTCCACATCAACCTTGACATTATCTATAGAAAATTTTTGGTTCCTCAGGAGTGCCATATTTTGGGTTATCTCCTTCATCGGTATCTTTATGTACTTCATCTTCCTTTGTCTGTGCATCCTTTTCATTATTGTCTCCAGCTATTTTCTTGGAATCTCCTTCTATAACCTTGTCAGTGTCGGTTACATTATGAGCGTCTCTAATGACATTCTAATCATCGGTGTTGTCTTTCTTTCCTTCATCCCCTGAATCCTTGAGAATGCGTGAATCTTTTGTAGGTGATTTCTCCTTATCTTGGATTATATTTATGGCTTCCATCAATATTGGCATGTTGCCTAGTATGTTTACCTGTGAAGTATCAATTGTAGTGTCATGTTCATCATTCTTGTCCTTGTCAACAGTGATATCTTCATGTTTTTGTATTTCTTTTGTTGGATCATCAGAAATGTCAATGATCATATTCTCCACAATGTTGTCCATAGTGGTGTCTGACCATTTCTCATCTACAACATCCATATCCTTGTTTCTTGTGGTGTCCATTTCCTCTTTGTCCAATTATACATATGTGATGGTAATTGGTTAGGTTCTCTCAGTAGCATGATCATCCTTGGATTCTTGATTCTCAGTAAGAGCTCATTGTGGCTCGAGACTTGTATCCTTTTCATGAATATTAAGTATTTTCCTCCATTCGGCTTCACTCTTTCTGTCTAGATCTAATAGGTGTCCTTTAAGCACTTGGTAGGCTCTCAAATTCGGTGAGAACCTTTTGGAATGAACCTTCATCATTTCTTTGATCTCCTCCATTTTTTATTTGGGAGGCATGACTAGTACAAGGGCTCTTTCCCTGATTCCTTTTTCAAAGTGCAAGGCAAATGTCCATCTTGTCGATATCCTAACTTGATGTTCTTTTGGAATATTATCTACTAGTTGTATAGGGAGGTATTTGTATATGCACATCATCTTGATGATTTCCTCCTAAATCTTATTTTGATCCAAGGGATCGAATGTTAACCATTTCTTGACATTCCTACTATTTATAGAACTTTGATTGATAATTGAGGCACATACCTCATCAACTATTTTAGGTATCTTTTTCTTTTCCTCTGTAACATATTCATCATTTTTTGTGTCCTTAATGTCCTCCTTAGTTCTAATGAACTTTCTTCTTTTTGTAGCTTTGGAATGTTTGGTTGGAGGCTTTCTCTTATGGGTCCTTACTTAACCTTTCTTCAATGGTGAAGGAATTGTGTCCTTAGCTATTTGACTTATTGTCCTTGTAGCAATTATAGTTCTTGGCTTATTAGCTAGTGGAGGAGGTGGTGAGTCTGAATCTATGGCCTCGGAGTCATTCTCCTCTACAGCTTCATCGATGGGTGGCTGACCCTCGGTCTCTTCCTCTTTTTCAACTTATTCTTCCTATTTGGTTTCTTCTTCTATTACCAACAATATTTTCCTTACATTCTTGACCATTTTATCCTTCTTCCTATAAATATTCTTCACAACTAGGCCATATTTTATTATTTCTTTGGCTTCTTTATAAATTTCAAACTTGGATTGTGTTTTATCAATTGGCTCATTTATTAATGCATCAATTGCATTGGATGCTTGATCTATGTTCACTTCATAGTCAAGTGGTTGTATCCATGTTGTTCTTGGTAAAATGGGCTTGATGTGTGTGTGATCTATGTCTACCATGAAACATATATCAGTCTTGAATTTCTCAATTGATTTCTCGGGGATCCTTACTCTTTTCTTCATTCTTTCCTTGAATCCAGTAAAGTACTCATCCATTACTGACTCAAAATTATCTCCTAGTGATTTTATCAACTCACTGATCTATATGGTGACTAGTCTAGTTGTATCCCATTTCACATTTCCTATTGATGGAAAATATTCTTGGAAGTAGAATATATGTACATGATAACTGAACCATACTTACATGAGTTTGAATTTACATTTCTGATTGTCTTCAAGTTTTCTTCTAACTGGCTAAGTATGAGCTCAGATAGATCCAACTGAGTTCCTTTCTTTACAATCTTATATGTTGTATCTACTACTCTGGGTGCTATGTTGTTCATCCTGCTAGCTTGAAAGAACTTGTATCCTAGGGAAAATGTTCCAAATTTTAGTTCATCATCTATGATAGTGGATACCTTAAGTCCTCTTCCATCACACTTAGCTCTTGTATTATTTTCAATTTTAGCCTTGGGTGGATGCTTTAATTCTTTTACCTTATCGGTTATTGGATAACCGATGACTAGATGAATAACATCTTGTGTTATTTGTTTAGGCTCATCTAGCCATAACTTATGGTTGTGGATCCTGCTCAATACTAACTGAATTCACTTGGTCTTAAATATCTCTGGGAAAAATAGGGCATTTGTGAGTCCTTTCACCTCGATGTGTTTGTGTTCATATGTAATAGTGCCATCATCCTTTCATAGCTTCTTGAAAGCTTGTTCAGCCTCTAGGTCGCCAATTTCTACAATTTTTTAGTGTATGTATGCTCGCATGTCTTCGATGAGCAAAACCCTAGCTGGTATTCATGAGAATGCTCTAGCATTGTTAGGTTGTGATGCAACATCTGGGCATATATTATAGTATGGTTCCTCACATGCACTATTCTTGATAAGTTTGACCTTATCCTTCTTGATACTCTTCATTTTAGTGGTTCTTGATGTCATGGCCATTGCTTCTAAAATTAGGGCTTTCTATAAATTGATAAATAGAGTTCTCGATTGTGCTTAGTACTTACTTTAAAATCTGTAGTTGTAACTAATCTATTTGGAGTTCTTTGAATTGGTTTGGAATCCCTATGCAATGTTATTTCTTCTGGCTTTGGTTTCATTCTAGTCGCTTTGCACAAATCGCTGGTGATAAATGAAACCCTTCCATCACCTTTTTATAGACTTTTTCCCTAATTTGAGTCATCAATTCTCAACCACTCCTGAGTGTGTGAAGATGGAGTCATTGGTTTAAACACTAATTTATCTTTTCGGTGACAACGTGATGCTTCAGGGTAGTTGTCTAACTTGTTACTTTTACTGATGGGTTTTAGTGTTTGGCAAAGACAACTTTTCAACTTGCTTGATTACCGATGATTCTTGGTTTACACTAGCAACTTTAGCTTTTACATGTTAACTGATGATTCTCAATAAGTGCAGATAATTCAGCTTTGAGTGTATACCGATGGATTTTGGTATGTATTACCCGATGAAATAGTTTTCACATATTTTAACAAGTAATACCATAGTGCATCTATAATCATGCTAATTTGGAATTTCAACTATGTATGATTGGAACTAATGCAAAATATAACTTTGTGTAATGTAGTTCCATACATACTTGTTCTGCTTAGGTTGGGGTGGTGATGTCACCAGATTCATTAGATAGGGTATCACCAATTGCATTGCTTGGTCCATATTCATCATTTCTTGTAGCTTTCCTCCACATTTTTTTCTCATCTTTTGGATGTTTTTAATAGTATTTCCATTGGCAAAGGTGTTGGTCTCTGTCATTCAGTCTCTGCAGTATTTCTTGAGATGACCAAGTTTATGATAGTGTAAGCATGTCATTTCGGGGTTAGTCCAGCCTCTAGACTTTCTTGTCCACTATCTCATATAGTTTGCATCAATGTGACCAAATCTTTGACATTCTGTACAATTTTTCCATGTGTTGTAATCCCATACATACTGGTTACTAACTCTTTTTTGTTGATAGGAATTTTTGTGACCTTTAGGTTTCCATGCTTGATTTTTCTTCTTCCAGCATTCAAGATTATTGTGCCCATGCATTTTGCAAGTAGGACATTATTTTTCCATGTAGGTTTCCTTCTTTGGTTGTCTCATCTCAGTCTTACATTCATATGCTTTATGTCATTTCTTGTTACAAAATCCTATGAATGTAGATTTAGGTTTAGGAATATCTTTCATTTTGCTTCTTCATACATTTGATGTGTGGCCTTCCTTTCAACAGTGATTTCATGTCATCTTTCTTTCTCTTGGATTTTCATAGACATTCTTTGGATCAACTTGATTGGGTGATTCTCCATTCTATGTATAGCCTAGACAGGTGTTTTTGTTGATCCATCAATAAAATAATCCAATCTTTTATTTCTTTCTTCAGATCTCTTGATAATTGCATTATGTTGTTGTTGAATTCTTATTTACTGTTTCAGTTTTTCATTTTCTTCCCTTAGCTCACCGATAGCTTCTATTCTCTCAATGAGTTTTTTATTCATTTTGTTTGCCTCTTGACTCATAAGAATAATCTGATTTGTAATCTCATGATGATGTTCTCTTAGTCTTTGTATTTCTTACTCTTTCTCTTATATCTTTTTAGTAATCTTCCTTCTATCATCAATAGAAAGTGTTCTTTCTGCTCATCTTGTCAAGAATTGTTCATGACATCAATTATTCTTACAATCTATGTCTCTTGACCGATTTGTAGAGATTTCACTTGTCCAGCTAGATGTTGATTGATTTCATTTAATCTTGTGATTCTTTCTTCTATTGTTTCTGATGCCTTGCTAGTTGTTGATCCCAAAGACTCAAAGAAATGTGGTATCTCTTCTTCATGGTAATCTATCTCATTACAATGAGATGCCATAATATTTCTTTCATCTAATGTCTGTATCATCTTAATTCTAGTTTCTTTATACTTCTCATAGAAGATCTGAATTTCTATCTTTTGATTCCCAATACTCTTGTCAAGTCTATACTTCTCCATTGTATGATCTTTTCTCTTAAGCCTTTAAGATTTCCAAAGTAAGAGACTTAGCTCTGATACAAATTGTTGGAATTAATGGGAAGTGTGTACCTAAGATGAGAGGGGTGAATGTGCACCTCTAAAAATTTCTTGTCTTTTATCAAATTAACCTTTATGTAATCAATTGTATATCCAACCATCTATACTATATTATCTTTGTGTAAGACATATCAATTCTTTACCTTAAAAAACATATGAACATTCATAGAAACATTCATGAAAGTAGTTGACACATAACACAAGATATGATAACATAGAAAAATTCTGTTAGGAAGTAAAAACTTTGGTGGGGATGACACCCACAAATTCTTCACTATCTACAAATTGGAAGGGGCCAGTTAAAGCTTACAATTTTGATCACTTCTTATAATCTACCTTGTTAGGAGTATCTATTGAGACCTGTTAAAGTCTATTCTATTAAGATATTTTTCAACACTTTTTAGTGTGCACTCGGTTAAGAGATTTACAATAGGATTGTTAAATACACCTTCCTTGAAAGGATTTTTACACTTTGCCTCACCTGTTAGAATGTAAGAAAATTACACGCTGACCTGAGTGTATGTAATCTCCTATTTCTGATTATAGATCCATTCAAAATTACTTGTATAAGTGTACACCTACTGTGATTGAATAATACCTTTGTTGCTCGGTAGCCTCTATTCTTGGTTCTTGATAACCAAATTCACCTTTTGTTGTTCTACTTCTTGAAACTCTCAATCTATTAAATAGACATGTTTGTAGGCTACATTCATCCTCTCATTCATCACAATAAATGATTACAACATCTATTTATAAGATAAATTGACCTAATGTAGTTTCACGTATTACAACATTAACTCTATGATCATAGGTTTACAACTTGACCTTGATCTCTGAGTATATATGTTTTAAATCACTTAGACTGATTAGAACACTTACAATAATCTTTCTTGTCCCTCAAGTAATGGTTTTAAAACAAATCAAGACTTTATAAATTGAATGCAATTGTTTTATCTAATGTGGAAGTTAGATCCACTTTTTCTTAGATATAACTGACTTTCAATGTCTGATGCTCGGTTTGCATAGAAATAATTTTTCCTATCTTTTGTTGATCCTTTTATTGACCTATCCATCAGGTTCCCTTTCTTTGTCAGGTTCATTTCTTTCTTCTCTTTCTGTTTCTTTCGTTGGGTTCTCCTGTCGGGTTGTTCCTGTCAGGTTCATGTTAGCAATTTCAGTTTTCACTTTGCATTGTGTCTTCAGTTTACACTTTGAGCTATTCCATTGGTTTTCTCTTTATCCTCTCTTTCGGTGTATATTTACCAAAGGTTTTATTTTCATACTAATGACAAATTAATTTCATCAATCTCCCCCTTTGACATTAGTATCAAAAAATGATATGTGCAAAATACTAACAAAGTGTTTAGTATGTACACCATATATATTCCTTAGTCATTTCATGACTCCTCCTATGTATATGTCGGTATATTATAAGTGTATGTACATGATCCTTTAATTCTTTTCACCTTGTACTATTTTCCCCTTTTTATTTATCTTTTTGTACTGTATTGATTCTTGCACTTTATACTATACATATCATTATTTTCCCCCTTTTTTATATTAAGGGAGAAGGTGTATACCTATAGCTTATAAAAAATATTAGAGTGTGAGGACTTCATGTCCTCCATCATCTTCTCCCATTGGTCCTTAATATAAATGTTCTGTCAGTTTTCTCTTTATCCTATCTTTTGGTGTATGTTTACTAAAGGTTTTCTTTGTATACTAATGGAAAAATAATGTCATCAAAGATGGTCTAAGTGCTTCCTGATATAATATTTTTAGGGACTACCTCTAAGCATAAATTTATCCCCTCAACACTCTCAATTTTAACAATAGAACTCAATCCAACTAATAGTTTTCTTATCATCTATGATTTCAACAAGAGCATTAAAATCAATTCCCTGGCCCTCATAACTATCCATACATTGAATGAACCAGAGATTATAAGTCTCATCCTCAAAGATTTTCCAATTACACACACTATCAGGAATAGTAGGTCTGATCTTAGTGTAAATGGTAGAAATCCCAACCAATGTTATATCATCATTTTTTATGGCTACACTTGCTAGTAAATCAGCCATAATGTTCTTGGATCTTTCTATCCATTCAATTGAGAAAGCATCAAAAAATCTATCTTATCCCAAATTGCATGCTTGTATAATTTTAATCTATCATTTTTAACAACATACATGTATCTAATTTGGGAAACTGCAAACTCTCAGTCCCCAAATACTCTTAATAATTTTATCCCATGTTTTATTTCTACCTCTAAGCCTAACAACAATGCTTCCTATTCCATAATGGTATTTGTACATTGGAAAGCTACGACGAAAGAATACTTAAAAAAGTTGTACCTGATGGGGAAAAAAATGCTACACCATCTCCAGATCCTTCCTTGGATCATGCATAATCAAAGTGCATTTTTCATATCCCATCATGATGTGATTGTACATACCTCATAATTGGGTCTTCATTCTCAACTCTGGACCTATCTTGCTCAATTCTGAAATTTTCCATGTCAACATTCATTAAACAATTCAGCACCTTTTTATCCCTTCTCTCAATTATCGCTAAAATAGGTGGCTCCCTATATAACATAACATCACTCCCAATGATAGGGATGGTAGCATAAGACAGGTCCAACTACATATGTCCTCCAACAAGTGCTTCCCACTATCTAGATAACAAAATACCATAATGGGGTTGTGTATCAACCACAACAACATCCATCTTGAAAGTAGCCTCTGGAAAAGAACCAGTATTGGCCTCAATACACTTCAAGGTTGCAATCAAAATAACCTCTCTATTATCCATATAAAAAAATCTTCCAAAAGATGTCTATACTTTTAAGCCCAACTCTTTCATAAAACCATAAGGCATTACATCTGATGCAGCACCTGAATCTATCATATAGTTCTTTATAAATTTTTCATTCACCAGAAGAGTTACATAAAAAGGATCCATCTGAGAGGATTCTTATATAATAATTTTCCCCACATAAATCCTATGAGGCTCCTTCTCCCCAAAATTTTCATTTTTCTTGGTGGTCTTTGTAACCGGAAAAATAACATCAGGTATAATTTTAAGTAAAGAGAAGGAAACCTCTCCATGCTCCTTTATCTTTCACATTTCAATCAAAGATACTAACACCTTCATCTGAGCTAATGTATGCTTCATGTCTAAATCTATAAAACCAAGGACACCTTCACTAGAAGCTTTACCCTTGTTCTCCCTAGATTTCCCTATTTTCTGATCAGTAATGGGGGTACTCTTGCTTGGATCAAGAATATTGTCATTATTTTGAATTGAGGCTTTAGGTGAATTTTATTTTATAAAAAATGAACCAAGATTTCTCTGATCCTTATCTACTTTCCTATTTATTAAATTTTAATTGGTCATATCCTGAGAAATTGTAGCAACAGTGAGAGGTCACACTTCTTCATCCCTAGGTCTTCTTAATTGAACATGTTCATCCTTTGCATTAGCAACATTGATAGTATGATGCATAACATCGTATGGTTCATGACTCTCTTCCCTAGCATATGTCATGAAAATATTTATTTGAGGCCCCTCCTCCTCTTGATTACTTTTTTCATCCTCATTCTTAGTTGATCCTACTAAAGCTTGTACAACTTCACATTCAAAAGGAGAATGTGCCATGTTGTAGGATACACACCAAGGAGAATTCTCTACACTATGTGCATTGTTCTTCTTCAATGGGTTAGGATTTTCTCTATTGTTTGCACCACTTTGTCCCTCTGGTATAGGTTTACCATCCTTCCAATTTGTTTTGTAAGGCATGTCCAACAATCTATAAGGATTATCAAACCTCTAAAAAGGTTGTATGTTATTATTTAAGCCCCTTTCATTCTTGTCCACCTTAGTAGTGAGGTCTTTGATTTCAGTAACCAGTTTTTCAAATCTATAAACTTTGTCCTATTCTTTGGTAAATCTATTAGATTAACCCTTCAGATATTTCCATAATCTACCATCATCTCTCTTCCCAAGTTTACCTGAAGCCCTTCTATTACTTTCTATACTAACTACCATCTTGTAATCATCTCTAAAATTACTAAGATTTTTATCTCTTACAAAATAGGCAATATTTCCATACAGTTCATTGCAATATGTAGTAAGACAAATTTTCATCTAACATCAGAACTTGGAAAACTATATGCATATCTTTCTGAAATCTAATCTTGAATTCAGTTACATTTTCATTTTGAAATTTCTTAATGTTATTGAACACATTCAGCATAAAATTGGAGTTCACCTTTTCACCATATTGATTCTTAAAACACATTGTAAACTCATCCCATGAACTAATACTACAAAAATCTAGGCCACGGTACCAATCTCTGGCATATTCATTTAAGCATTGCACAAATAGCTTTATGAAATCATCCTCATTCTCTATTTCATAATCGTTCATATTATCAGAGAAAGCCTTTAGATTCTCTTCACTAGTTATTACATTATTTCCACTAATCATAGGGATTCTATCCCTTACCTCATTGGGAAAAAACATTTTATTTTCCTAGAATACCATTAAAAAATAATTTCTTATATGTCTCCAAATACATGGGTCTTCTCTGAAAACCAACCCCAATACTTTGACCACTTGTACCAACACCCTAGTTTTGATTTGTAGTACCCTTAAATGAACTAACTCCTAGGACATTAGCACTTACATTTTTTGTCTACACCTTAGGACCTAATCCAATGCTACATTGAGTATTAAAAGTAGTATTAATTTCCTTAAGATTTGTAGAAGACTTCAAAAAGGTAATTTTCTTCTTCATTTATGTAGTAGAAACATCAAACTCTATTTTTTCTAATTGTTTAGCAATATCATGTTTTATTTTCGTAGCTCTTTCTAGCTCAATGTCAATAAATTAAAAACCCTAAGATATATTTACTATATCATTAGGCTCATTAATCTATATACCAGTAACCTTTTGTTTACCTTTTCTGGATATAAGGTTACTTGTGCTGACTAAAGGATGATCTTGTATGGAAGCTTGAGCCTTTGAAGGCCTCTCATTTTCCCAATCCATAATTTGTCTAATCAGAGGACCTTGTTCCACATCATTTTTTCTTTAAATAACTCTCCTTCCCCCTATATTCTCTCCTCAAGGAAATCATATCACAAAATATCTCTTTATTTAAACCCTTATAGCCTTGATATAAGCCTCGATTCACCATCTTAAGTTGAGTCAGCCTTCTTTTAAAGTTCTCATTTTCAACCATAGATTACATGATCTCATTCTCTTTATCCTTTTCCCTTCTTTGCCTTAAAATCATTTATTCATGTATTTATCTTCTTAAGGCATCATTATTTCAAAAAATTCCCTCAGGATCAGGTGATGTAATCTCAGAATTATAGAATCTTCTAAGTTTATCATATTTGAATCCATTTGGTTCATAGCTTTCTCATAAGGATCATCTTGGAAAATAGGGTTAGTCCTTATATTTTTGGAAGAAGTATCTAAATTTCAAGCATTTCTATATCTAAAATCACTATTATTTTTCTTTTCATTATCCATGCTATATTGAACCTAGCTTACAACCTTTTGCTAAGATGCATCTTCTTATATAGGAGTATCAAACATGTTGTCAAATAATCCTAAAATATTTGACTTAGTACTTATGGAAGAAGGAGAACTCCCTTCTAGGACAACACCCAAGGGCTGACCTACAATGAAAGCCTTAGTCTTTCAAGAACTCACACCACTAGACTCTAACATTTTTGACTAATTTCTTCTAGAAATCTTTGGGAGCCCACCCTCCAATTCAGCTTCTGGACATTCCATCATATATACTTTGGTGTTTCTCATATTGTTCATATCTTGAAAAAACAATACCGAAAACAAAATTGTAAATTCCACTAAAACACTAGCCTGCCAAATGAGTTGCCACCCCAACAAACTTGGGTAATTAATAAAAAATTAGACTTCACCCTCAAATATTGCAAATATTAAAGAAAACTTTAAAATGAAATTATCTCTTAGATCCTCAGTAGAGTCGCCAATTCTGTTGGTGACTCAGATGGACTAACTTGAAACTAGGTTAAATTTTATGAACATTATAATATCAAAGATTCTAGGAAAAGTTCAAAAAGACTATTTGAAGAAGGAGCATCCTAGGATTCTTGGAAATCATGTATAAAAAAAAATGTTTTCTTTTGGAGTTTGGTAGTTTAGAAGAGTCCTTAGTTGAGTACTTGGTTGCTCGGTTTCTTATTGGTCAATGGTTGGTCAACTCAGTGACTAATATTGGTGGTTTTCTTCTTCATTGTTTTTCTCAATACTCAGTCACTACTGGTGACTCGGTTACTATAGGTGACTCGGTAATTTGTGCTTTCTACTCATTTGTTTCTCTAAGTAGGTTTGGTTGTCTTGGTTCTACATTAATGAATAGTCTTTGATGCTTGGTGGTATTCTCACCGACTAGGTTTTGGTTAGTTAAATCTCAATACTAACCTTTTGTATTTAATTTGGGCCATGACATTTAATTTGGATCTCTCATAGGGTATTTTTTGGACCTTAATCTGGGTCATTTGATTCTCCATTGTTAGATTTTCTGAATATTATAAGCCAAACTATTGGTTTCCTCTTGTATTTAAATTGTATTATGTTCTTATCTTAGGGCATAATATAGTATATGGGATCTGAGTGTTAGATATAAGAAGTTGGGTGATGAATTACATGTCTTGGCAGAAGGTAAATAGACTGATTCATGAAAAATATTTGTGATAGATCTTAGAGTTATTTTTTTTAATTGGTCGAAACTAGGAAAGCCTTATGGCCCAACATGTTGGATGTAAATGATTATCTATGATAACATAAATTTTAATTTTGATTATAGTTATGTTTTATTGGTTGTTTCCACTATTATGGTTGTTGGATGTAAGTTTGGACAATCCATTCTTGAACCCTTTGGGCTCGACTACATCAGATGGTATCATAGCTAAGTTTCAATCAATGGAGAAGGAGCTAGGTTTTGAATCACAGGTGATTTTTGGATTGACAATGCCTCCAAATAAAATCCATGAGATCACAAAGGAAGAACATAACGTGGAGTTTAATCTTGAAGATTTATAAGCTTTACAAAAGAAAGTGCTAGATCTACAAGAAGAGTCACAAAGAAAGAATGCATTTATAGAACACTGAGATAATGGTGAAGAATCCAAAGAAGAAGATCATTTTCAAGAAGCTATAGAAGATGTTAGAGATCTAGAGGAGTCTAGATTTATGAGAGTTGTATCTAACATTGGGAAAAGACCTAAGATCAAAAAAATTTCATTTTCTTGAAGCATTAGGCCAAAAGAGTTGATCACTTAGATTAATGAGATGGATGAATACTTTGAGTATGAATAATTAGAAGATCCTAATAGAGTTTGGTTTGCAAAGAAAAAGATAACAGGTCATGCAAACATATGGTGGAGAAAAGTTCAATTAGAAAGAAGTCAGAGAGATAAACACAAGATCATCAGATGGAACTGAATGGTTGAAAATTTTAAGAAGAAATTCATTCTGGTAGATTATGAATTGGAGATATTTAAGATGTATGTTTGACGCAGACAAAAAAATTGGCACAGGAATAAAGTGAAGAGTTTTATAGGATCCTTATTAGGACTGATGGAGAGGCTAAAGGTTTGATGTGTCCTAAAGGACTTGATCTCTCAACCTTTCAAGGAGATCCCTTACTATAGGCTCTACACATTTGTAAAGAACTTTGAAGTTTAATATAGTACCTAACTTGATGATTAAAGTTTCTATTTTGGGTTCATCTAGACAATCATTCTTAGTAACCCTACTTGGGTACAGTAACTTTTGATGACATACAAAAGGCCATGTGAATTTGTTGAATGGGTTTGGATCACTTTTTTTAGGACCTAGACAAGACCAAGATGAAAAAAATCCAATATTGGAATTTAAACAAGACTATTGTTGATGATACTTCTCTTTTTAGACACTTAACTTCCTTACACCTGTTGAGCAACAATATGTACCAAGAAACAATATGTACCGAGAAAAAGTGTGTACCGAGCAACAGTATGTACCGAGGAATAATATGTATTGAGTGCTTCAGTAACTGAGCACTAAAACTAACTAATTTCTGAGACAACTAGGAAAACTAAAGGAACATTTAGATACCCATTATCAAGTTACAAATATCTCCCAAATCGGTAGATATTGACTTGGTCATACATTGCCTAAATACCGATAAGCTTAATAGGCCTAATTACCCCAATTAGGAAAAATTAATAAAACAAGTACCTATCGAATGGAGTACTGAGACTAACCATTGACTTAGGAATGGTCTTCATGTTGAATGTACTCCAATTATTCACTTTGAGTGCTTGATGAAACCCCAACATGCATCGGTCATCAAATGCTCTTACTATTCACTACTCACCACATTGAGATGTCAGCCGAGAATCAGTTCAAATTATTCCCTACGACCACCAACCTACAAAGGGCCTTCATAAAGTTTGAACACATACAAATTCCCCTCATTTCACTACTTCTCAGATTTATCCAATGGTTGAATGAGGAGGAATAGCCATTTATTCAGGGAAACCCTAGGTGCTTAGGGTTTCCAAGAATTTTTGTAGTATTGATAATATCACAAGTTCAACAATCGATGAAAGGCTTAATTCAAAAGAAAAATAAATATGATTCACTGAAATTCAGTAAATCATTGGTTTTCTTCCTATTCAGGTTCATACAAGGATGTACAAATCAAGATTAATAGATTATTTGCAGGAAAATGGTTCTATCTTATTGATTGTTTGCAAAATTACATCATCATCTTCCCCCACCTACCTATGAGGGCTATTTGAGGAATTCATCTAATGTTTAAAAAAACATTTCAAACAATGATCTATTTGGAGGAATTTTTACAACCAACTTAAAAAAGTTGTTAACTCGACCAAATGACAAATTTTTATGCAAAATGTTACATTTTTACTCCAATTGAACAAATATTGATTGTTCAATTTCCTAGGGGTCATTAATGGACCAAATCTACTTAAGTAACACCTATAACACTATAATTAACTCAAATTAAAGATTTATGGATGCTTTGACCATAGTTGACTAAGTGGTTCATAAAGACCAAATCTTGGCACCAGGTCTTACAAATGAATCATTATTGAAAAAAATAAGTCCTAGATGTGTAGGACATGTTCAAGATGCCTTTAGAATTTTGGCACTCCTACACCATACTCCCATGGTGAAAGAGAACTCAAATTACCAGTTGAGGTGATATGGTCCACAGTGAAGCCATTCTTGATAATATCTGATTCAGTTATCCATGTGGCATCAATATCTAGAAGTCCTTTCCATTTCACTAAGTACTACAAGTAGGTGTTCTTTCTGGTCTTCTTAAGAATATTTTATTGGAGAATATTATCTCAAAGGAGAAGTTGATTAGGGGTAGATCATGAATCCATTGACCTTGTTGTTCATCTCCATCTACTTGTTCACCTTCAATACCTGCATTTTCTCTAAAAATTGTTAAGTTAGAAACATTAAAAATAAGAGAAATAGAGAGTGTGGGTGGCAATGTGATTTCATAAGCATTTTGGCCAAATTTATGAAGAATTGCACAAGGACTGATCTTCTTCATGTGAAGCTTTGTATGTGGTCCTTAGGAAGTCTTTCCTTTCTCAGGTAATCCCACACTTTGTCACCTATCTAAAATGTACTTCTCTTCTCCTTTTATCTGCTTGTTCTTTATACTTCTACACTGTTTGTTCCAAGTGATCCTTTACTTGGTCTTGTATATGTTTGATCATTTTTGCAAGATCTTCTCTCTGAGCATTGATATGAAAATCATTTTGGAGATTTCTAAGCTCCATTGGTCCCATTGGATGAAGACCATGAATTGTTTGAAAAGGTGTCCTACCTGTTGATGTGTTAACACAATCATTGAATGCATATTCTTCTTGTAGTAGAAGCAGATCCCAGTTCTTAGCATATTGTTTTGTGAGGTATCTAAGAAGATTACCTAGGGATCTATTGACTATTGAAGACAATTATTCAATTGTGTATTTTCATTCATGTTACAAATGTATTTACACTTATGTAGTGGTTTTACACTAATGTCTACTTTCAGACCAAGCACAATTGGTAAACATAATGAGTTGAGCTCAGGCATTGAAGAAGTTCAGTGTTGACTGAGTTCACTTAGGCATTTCAGTCTTGGTCAGGCATTTTGTTGTATTTGACTAACAGTGATATATATTATGGATCTATGAGGCTGACTATATTATGATTTATCATTTAAATTTTATTCAAGCCGACTTGACAGGGCTTACCATGTATTTATGAAAGGCCATGTTTGGATTGAATTAGATGTTGGAGTTGAAAATCTAAGTGTGTGGAAGTGAAAAGGAAGAAGTGTGGAATTCTGTTTAATGAAGAGTGAAGGCAAAATTAGATGACATTCTGATTGAGTATAGAACACTCTGAGCTACAATAGAATATATGATCAACAATGATCCAATTACAATCAAGCAAAGATATGAATCAACAAAGATAATTGCTTACATATACAAGTCAATCCATTATTACTTTATAACAATTGTAGCAGTGATCAAAATCTGTTAACATAGTAGACTTAACAGTCTTTTGTAAATCCTCTCAAAAGGTATAATTTTTAGATTGAAGTGTTGAAGACCTCTAACAAGGCGACTCCTCACAGGGTGATTAAATCCTTTAATAAGGTCACACCTAGCAGTGTGTTATTGTAACCTTTGATAAGGTTGGCTCCTAACATGGCTCACTTCAGAAGACTGAAAAATGGTAACTAGTTACATTGGTGGTTTTTCCCATATTGGGTTTTGACATTAAATCTTGGTTGCATATGTGTACTTGTTACTTGTTTTATGTTTTATGTTTCTGCACTTAATCTTTAAAGTATAATTGCATTAAAGACTGCTTTGACACCCAAGTTACAGAAGTAACACCTGTGTTATAGAAACCTCAGTAATAGTGTTAAAGTATTTAAGACATCTAAGGGACAAAGGATTTTTTTTGGAGTAACTGATTCAGCCCTCCCATCTTAGTTACTTATCTCATTTCCAACATTGACTACCTTTGTCTAGCCATCCATTTGTGGATGGTAGGTAGAACTAAATTGTAAATTTGTGCCCAACTTCTTGTGTAATGTCCTCCAAAAATGTCCCTGAAACATTGCATCTCTATCTAAGACAATAGACTGAGGTAAACCATGTATTCTAACAATTTCTTTAAAAAATAATTGAGCAATATTTGATGCATTATATGTTATTTTGTAAGGAATAAAGTGTGCCATTTTACTAAAGTGATCCAAAACTACAAAAATGTTGTCAAATCACTATTTAGTCCTTGGTAATCCCATTACAAAATCCATTGATATTACTTCCCATGGTTGGGAGGGTATATGTAATGGTCGATACAGTCATTGGCTAGTTGAAACACCTTTGGCTTGTTGGAAAATCACAAAGGTTTGAAAAATTTCCTGAAATCATTCTGCATCTTAGGCCAATGGTAATGTCTTTTGACTACTTCTAGTGTCTTATCTAAGACAAAGTGACCACTCATTCCTCCACAATGTTTTTTCTTGGATGATGTTTTCCCTCATGGAACACATAGGAATGCATAATTTTCTGCATTTTAAGAGTAGGCCATCCTGTATCAAAAAGTCTAAAAATTTGTATGGTAATTGTCCACAAGATTTTTACATACTTCATATGCTTCACCAAAATATGGATTAGCAATGTAGAGATCCTTTAAAGAAGTTATCCAAATTCTAATGACTTTTATTTCATAGATTAGTACAATTCTTTTTCTTAGTTCATCAAAAAACTTTATTGGCTACAACTTTCTTATGTTTAATTGAAAATGAGTAGGCTTGGAGTTGTTCCAACCATTTAATGTGTTTGACACTTAACTTGTCTTGGGTGTTTAGGTAGCTTAATGCATGGTTGTCTATAAAAACAACAAATTCTTTGGGTAGCAGGTAATGACTCCATTTCTTGAAGGTCTGCACCATGGCATACAACACTAGGTCATATGTGGAGTATCTCCTCTTCACATCATTTAGTTTTTCTGAGAATAAGGCTACTGGTTTTCCATCCTAGCTTAAGACTGCACCTATAGGGAGTTTACTATCATCAAAATCTACTATGAAAAATTTGTTAAAATCAGGGAGTGTGAGGATGGGATACTGTGCTACTCTTGATTTCAAGCAATCAAATGCATTGTTAGCCTCCTTAGTCCAAACAATTTTTTTTTTCTTTCCACCCTTAATTGTGTCAAGCATAGGTGCACATACATGACTAAAATTCTTAATGAATTTTTTGTAAAAAGTAGCTAAACCATGAAAACTTCTTACATCACCTTTTTTCTTAGGGGATGGCCAGTTGATAATAGAATGCACTTTTGAGGGATCCATCTTGAGTGTCCCTTGGAAGATTACAAATCCCAAAAATGTGATATCCTTCTGCAAAAAGACACACTTTTCTAGATTGATGAGAAGTTTGTGTTCATGAAACCTTTTCCACCATTTCCAAATGCTTTAGATGTTCCTCTAAACTGCCACAAAAATTAAGATATCATAAAGATAAACAACAAGAAATTTTCCATTGTAGTCATAAAATAGTTCATTTATTAACATCATGAAGGTTGATGGTGTGGTGCTTAACCCAAATGACATGACAAGCCATTCATAAAGACATTCTGTGGTCTTGAATGTAGTTTTCCATTCATCCCCTAGTTTTATTCTTATCTGATGATAACCAGACTTTAAGTCAATTTTTGAGAAATACCAAGCATTTCCTAAATGATCTAGAAGATCCTCAATTCTTGGGATGTGAAATTTGTACTTTATTGTTATTTTATTGAATTCTCTACTATTAGTACAAAGATTCCATGTTCCATCTTTCGTGGG
Organism: Thuja plicata; assembly: GCA_018584345.1. NCBI lineage: Eukaryota > Viridiplantae > Streptophyta > Pinopsida > Cupressales > Cupressaceae > Thuja > Thuja plicata. The sequence goes on along the minus strand of MU224166.1, from coordinate 717,959 downwards.
GACTAGGACCAATAGGACTGCACAAGGGCTTTAGCTCTTTTTGATCAATCCTCTTTGTAGAAGATCTTTCACTTGGTTTGAAATTTCTGCATTCTAAGTGGGAGTCATCTTGTAGGGAGCCTTATTGGGAAAGGAAGCACCACATAGAAATTCAATTTGATGACTTATGCCTCTCATGGGTGGGAGGGATGAGGGTAGGTCACTAGAAATAACCTCATGGTAAGTTTCAAGAAGTTTCTAAACTTCCTTTGGCACTGATTTGTCTTTTTATGCTACTGTTGTATCCTTTGTTTTTTGAATCAAGACATATCCTTCCTTAGCTGCTCCTTTTACTATTTCAATTATTTTTTTTCTCCTACAACTACAACTATTTTCCCTTTTTCTAATTTTATATTAGGTAGAGGCTTCATGGTGAAAGAGACACCATTCTGGACAAGGGAGTAGGTATTTTTCCTACCATTATGAGTGGCATCCACATTATATTTCCGTTGTCTACCTAGAAGTAGATGAAAAACATCCATTTCTACTATGTCACATAGAACTCTGTCCTTGTAATCAATAATAGAAAAATATACCCATGCTTGTTCTTTTACCAATGTTTGTTGACCTTTAGTTAACCAGGAAATATTATAAGGATAGGGATGAGGAGATCTCTATAATTTTAACTTTTGAACCATTTCATCAGACACTAAATTTTGAGCAGAACCAAAATCAATGATCAGTTTACATACCCTTTCATTAATTCGATAATTGGTTCTGAATAGTGAAATTTGTTGTGGTGGTTCTCTTCCTTCAAGTAGCTGCAACCAATTTTGTCTCATCATCATGCATAGGGATTCTTCAAGTTCAAGCTCCTTTGATGTATTTCTTTGATTGTCTTCTTTGTTTAATTGCACTCTTATTTCTCCTTGATTGTTTGATCCCATATTTTTTGGGCATCTAGTGCCATGGTGTCCCAAATAATTATAGTTGAAGCATTTCAAAGGGTCATTATTTCTTCCACCAAATCTTCCTCTTCCAAAAGGTCTTCTTCCTCTATAGTTTCCTCTAGAGCTTAACTCTCCTTGTTCTTTGTCTTTTTTTATTTGTTCTTCAAAAGTTCTTGAAGATTTTCCTTTTCCAAAAGAATTTCCTCTACCCCTAAAGTTTTTGTTGATGTTGTTACTGCTATTGCCCTTTCCTCTATTATTTTTTCTCTTTTCTTCTCCTTAACTTGTCTTTTAATTTCAATGCTAATTGGTAGCATTTGTGTACTGTTTCTTGTGTGTGTAGACTTAGGTCTTCTTGGATCAAAATTTTCAATCCATTAATGTATCTTTCCATATTTTCTTCTTCTTTCTCCTTCATGCTAGCCTTCATGCACAATTTCTGAATGTCTTCAGTGTATGTACTCACATCCATATCTCTTTGTCTCATTTTTTTCTTTTTTATATGAAGTTGTACCCCATTGTCTTCAGGATCATAGGTCTCTCTAACCAAGGTGACCATCTTGTTCAATGTTTATATCATACTTTTTCCATTTTTCACCCTCTGAGTCTAGATGAAGTTCCACCAAGATAGGGATGCAACCTTCAACTTGGACTTCACAACTTTCAATCTCTATCTTTCTGGTATGTCTTCACATTTGAAAAAAATTTACAATGACTCTATCCAATCCATTGTTACATCAGGGTCTATCTTCTCACTAAAAAATAGGAAAATATAAATTTCCATCCAAGGTTCTTCTCTCCATGGACTTTAGACAATTCAAGAGGGGTCTCTAGTCTACAAAAACTTCTTCTTGTTGTTCCTGCTCAGGGGTGATTTCTTCTTCCCCTTCTTCATCATTATGAGAGTATCCATCTGTCCTCCTTTCTATTATTCCCTTGATTCTTTCCAACTCATCTCTTAAGGCTTGATTATCAGCCCTCATTACCCTATTATCAACCATCTATTCCTTGACTAGTTTATGTAAGTCTATGTTAGTCATTTTGACATTGGCTTCTCCATCTCCTTTTGACATTTTTTCTTTCTCCTAAGAAATCACTACCAAGCTATGATACTACTTGATGTAGAGGCTATAGGTTTTTTTTGTCTTAAAGGGTTGGATCTCTCATCCTTTCAAGGATATCCCTTACTATGAGCTCTACACCTTTTTAAACAACTTCCAACTTCAATATAATACCAAACTTAATGATTTAAATTCCTATTTTGGGTTGATCTAGACAATCACTCCCAATAACCCTACTCGGGTACACCAAATTTTTATGAAATAAAAAAGGCCATGTGAATTTGTGGAATGGGGTTGGATCACTTTGTTTAGGCCCTATACAAGACCAACATGACACAAATCAAATAGTGTATTTTAAACCAAACTATTGTTTATTGTACTTCCCTTTTTAGGAACCTAACTTCTCAACACCTCCTGAGCAACAGTATGTACTGAGAAATAGTATGTACCAAGATCTTCAACAACCAAGCACTATAGGTAACTACTTTCCCAAATAACTAGGAAAAATAAAGGCAGATTCATATAGCCTTTATTAAGTTACAAATATCCTCCAACTTGGTAGATAATGACATGGTCATATGGTGCCTAAATACTAATAAACTTCATATGCCTAATTACACTAATTAGAATGAATTGAAAAAAGAAGTAACTATGAAATGGAGTGTAGAGACTAACCATTGAATCATGAAAGGGTCTCCACTTTGAATGTACTCTAAATATTCAATATGAGTTCTTGATCTAACCCCAACATGCCTCAGTCATCAAATGATCTTACTGTTCACCGGTCGCCACATTGAGATGTCAACTAAGAATCAGTTCAACCTCTTCCCTTCGACCACCAACCTGAAAAATGCCTTCAAAATCTTGGAAGACACACACCTTCCCCTTATTTCACCAACTCTCATATTTCTCCAATGGTGGAATGAGGTGGAATAACCATTCATTCAAGGAAACCCTAGGTTCTTAGGGTTTTAGAAGAAAGATGATTAACTGAACTTTAATAACTCATTGGTTTTCTTCCTATTCGGGTCTGTACGGGGCCATACAGATCCAGAGTAACTAACTTCTTGTAGGAAAATGTTTCGATCTTATTGATTGTTTGAAAAATTACATAAACATCTTCCTCCACCCACCTATGAGGGCTATTTGAGGAATTATTACAATGGATACAATATAATTTCAAAGAATGATATGTTGGGACAAAGTTTTACAGCCAACTTTCAAAAGTTGTTAAGTCGATCAAAAGTTACTGTTCAACATTTTATGCAAATGTTGCATTTTTGCATATTTTGTAGCAATTGAACAAATTTTTTATTTTTCAATTTCCTATGGTTCATTAATGGACCAAATCTAATTAAGGAACACCTAAAACACAAAAAAAAACTCAAATTCAATATTTATGGATCCTTTGACCACGGGTTACCGACAGGTTCATAAAGACCAAATCTTGGCACTAGGTCTTTTAAATGGATCATTATTGGAAATAGGAAGCCCTAGATGTGTAGGACATGTTGAAGATGCCTTTAGGATGTTGAGGCTCCTGCATCAAGCATTGGTCATTTGAAATTTTATAAAGATAATGTTGCTAGGTATATCTATGAATTTAGACCTAGTATTCAAGAAGAGTTACTCACTATTTGAATGAAAACAATAGGAGATTCTTATGAGATTGTATTGAATATTAAAGAGAAGATAAATAAGAAGTTTGAAAGTAGACAGAATAATAGAAATAAAGGTTGTAAGACTGATGAAACAAATACTGAGAGTAAGGTGATGGAGAATCTGAAGTAGGCCATGGTATGATCTAGTAGTAGTCAAACCACTAAGTATCATGGGTATGGAAGAAGATGAAGATGCGATTTCATCGATACTCATTTTTAGTGTGGTTAGAAGGAATATAGGACTTTTTCATGTCCTCAAAAGAAATTTACCCTGAATACTAAGTAGAGTCCAGTGAATTCTATAGAAGAAGATGAAGTTATGATTACTACAAGATTAGCTACATGTATTATGGAACCAATGTAGAGAAGGAATTTGTTCAAAACCATATGTAAGTGCAAGGATAAGGTATGTAATGTCATAATTGATGGTGGCACTTCTGAGAACTTTGTTTTAGTAGAGATGGTTAGTAAGTTGAATTTGGAAAGGATGAATCATCCTAATCCATATCATATTTGTTAGATAAAATATGTGTCTAAGGTTAGGATTGAAGAAAAATCCCATGTTAATTTTAAGATTGGGCTTTATTATGATGAGATATTATGTGATGTGACCCCTATGGATGTTTGTCACCTATTTCTTAGTAGACCTTGGCAATATGATAGACATGTCATTTTTTATGGTCATGAAAATACCTATGTGGTTAGGAAGGAAGGTTGCAAGTATAAATTGGTAACTTTTTAGTAGGGTGATCCCACAATAGTGGGTTACAATTTTTTGCCTAAACGGACATTAAAGTCTACATTTTGAAAACAACTTTCAGATTTGGATGCATATTTTCGTTAAACCATTAAAAATTGGAAGATGAAGTAAACTAGAGTATTTTAGGATTATCTATCTACATTCCAAATTTTTTTCTTTTTTCTTTTTTTTTTTTGATTTGATTTGAATGGTTTTTTTTTCTCCCACTAAAACTGCTATGTTGCTAAAAATGTCATTTTCAAAAAGTTACATTGACTCCATAGAGAATAACTTTTTTTTCTAAAATATATATTAATGCGCTTCTTTCAAATTTAGTTTCGTAACATCCATACAGAGCGCATGCAATTAGTTTGATGACATTATTATGATTATTTCATATTTTATGAACGTTTGAAGTAGAGTAAATTATAATTTTGGCATAACTTGACTGCATAGCTTATAACTTGTGTATTTATCAAAATTAAATTTTTTTTTGATATAAAGTAGACTCAAAGCCGAAGGGAACTTTTATTTTTCAAATTTTTTTTCTCTTTTGTATTATTTTTCATTGAACTTCAAACTTGGAGGTTTATATTTGATAAAAAACATACATTAACGCATGTTAAAAAACATAGACCCGATTAATTCAAAAATTGTCAAATCTATATTTGTTAGAAAGCTCATTCAAAGTAATTGTGTGATGCAAAAGGACATCTCCCTATTCTTCCATTTGAGCCCCACACTTGATCCCCAAAGCCATTAAAGCTATAGATTTTTGTTAGCCTCTTCAAATGGCCTCTAATCAGAGGGTTTTGATAGAAACTACTTTTATATTGAAAGTAATTGTGTGAAATTTTCAGATTCAAGGACTTCCATATAAATTCCTTTCAATGGAAACTACTTTTGATAGAAAGTACTTTCTATTGAAATTACTTTCTAAATGCACCCTCTTTACGAATTTTAGGAGGAATTTCTTCCTCCAAAAAAGTGTAACCCACTATTTTGGGCTCACCCGAGAAGCAAGAGTTAAGAGATGTGGGGTCATTATATGTTGTCTGAGTGACATTGGAAGAGTTGATGAACCTATTCCTATGGGTGAAAGGAAGGATAATTTTAAGGGAAAAGTTAAAGAGAATGAAATCTCTAAGGATCTTGCAGAGATTAAGAAACAAATGACATTAATGAGTAAGGTGGTGCAAAATATTATACTATGTTTATTAGTAAGTATTGTGAGGATGTGGTTCACAAAAATATTGATGGTATCAAAAATGCATTAAGAGAACAAATAAAGGGACATGATGATCAAATTCAGCTACTATCGGTTGTGGGTTGGAGATATTAGAAAAGTAAAGGGGATATGAACATGCCAAATGGGAAAATGGAAAAAGTAAAGACAACATGGAATGAAGGAAAAGAGGAGATATGGGTTAAGAAAAAGTATGGAATACCTATTATGATTCCCTTAATATTTTCATGATTTACTTTATGGGAAGATCTTATTTACCTAGGGTGTCTGATACAGGAGCATCCTAGGATTCTTGGTAATCTTGTATAAAAAAAAAAAATTTGAATTTGGAGTTTCATAGCTTAGAGGAGTCCTCGATTGAGTATTTGGTTTCTTAGTTTCCTATTGATCAATGGTTGGTCGACTCGATGACTAATCTTGGTGGTGTTCAGATTGGTGGTGTTGCTTGGTATTTGGTCACTACTAGTGACTCAGTTATTGTTTGTGACTGACTGATTTGTTCTTTCTTCTTGGTTGTTTCTTTGAGTAGGTTCGGTTGGCTTTATTTTGCATTTCAAACTGTTCTTTTTTGCTCAATGATCTTCTCACTGACTAGGTTTTGGTTTGTTAAATCTTGAGGCTAGCCTTGTGTATTTAATTTGAGTTGTAGCATTTAATTTGGATCTCTCATTAGGGATTGTGCAGACCAAAAACTAGGTCATTGGCTTCTCCATTGTTATATTTTGTGGATCTTATAGGCTGACCTTTTGGTTTCCTCTTGTATTTAAATTGTATTATGTTCTTTTCTTAGGGCATCAGATGGGAGAAGGGAACTAAGTGTTAGATTTGAGAAGTTGTGTTATGAATTGTATGTCTTGGCAGAAGGTAAATTTTTTGATGCTTGCAGAAGATCTGTGATAGATCTTAGAGTTATTCTTTGTAATGGGCTATAACTGGATAGGCCTTACATCGTGGCATGTTGGATGTAATTTATTATCTATGATAATAAAAATATAAATATTGATTATATTTCTGTCTTATTAGTTGTTTCCACTATTATGGTTGTTGCCTACATGTTTGGACAATCCATTCTTGGACCCTAGGAGCTTGGTAGTGTCACTATTGTATCTCTATTCCCCAGCGGAGTCCCCATTTATGTTGGTTCTTTTTATTTTTGATCCTTTTATACATGTGGCTTAGATATATTCTTCTATATGCACAAACATTGATTCAACAAGAAAAACAAATAACATTCAACAAGGTTCTTCAACCTTATACACTTTGGCCTCCACAAAATTAGGTGGGTATTACCTATCTTCTGCCTTCAATATTTAAATAGTATCACAAAATGGCTATTATAGTGGATGCAACATAAAACATGTAAATGGTAACATATTTTATAAACATTGATGGTAACCACACATTCTAACAGAGTAGACCAATGCCCTATCTAATGAGTATGGAGTCTCTTTAAATGAAAAAACTCTTAACAACAACATACATTGAATGTAAAACCTACAAATGATCTTTGAACTTGACTATGACTTACATACTCAATTTACACTCTTGGAAGAAAATATAATCATCCAATTCATTACAAATCTTTACTCACTAAAAAAACTTTAAGTAATTCAATTCTCTTTGGAAGAAACCCTAAACCAACAACACCCTTTGCCTTACAGAGTGATGGATTGAGATGTCCTTAACATCAAATCCAAATGAATACAAGAATTAAAACAAAGACATTAGTCATTAAGATCACATAGATAACATGAAAATATAGACATATATTGATACTAAAATATCTAAAACATTTAAAATCAGAGCCAAAGAGACCACCAATAATCTTAATCGTAATATGTAGAGCTTAAAAGCCTTCTATGGCTTAAAAATCTCATCCTCTAAAAAGACCTAGAAAACTCCAATTATACCAATCAGACACCACAAGCTTAGACCTCCTTAGAGAGAAAAGAAACTCTAATTCACAACCACCAAGACTTAGGAACATACCAAACATTAAGGAAGAAAAGACAAGATCTTGTTAGAAATTAATGTTTCCTTGGTAAACTATGTAATTAAAGGATAAACCAAGGACATGTCACATATTTGTATTTCGTTTGATAATAAAATTAGATATTCCTCATTAAGAGGATTCCTACACATGGAAAAAGCCTAATGTGAATGTCAAACTCATAGTGTATGGGAGTTACATGTAAACTCCTTCACTCATCTCTACTTAAGAGATATTTCTCACACACTTCTCAAGTGGGTTCTAAAGTTAAATTTGGTTCTCATGGGAATTATTCTATCTTCTTCTATTATTCTCATTCTTTCTCTCAAAAAGTTTTAATGAGCTTCTTTCTCAAGCTCTCTCTCCTTCTTATATTCTTGCCTCATTCATATTATATGTACAATGGGATTTTCTTTGTTTTCCCCTTTAAAAATCTTTGTCTCTTGTGTTAAGCTTGGATCTTCTTATGCTTTGGGTGAAAGTTCTTGTATAACTCTTCAATCATTTGGTTCTGGTAAAACTCTTCCATCTTGCTTCACTCTCTTGGATTATTTCCTTATCTCTATTTTTTTTCTTAATATTTCTAATATTGTATCAAAGCCACTATTCCTTGTTTGAGTGTTTGCAGGTTTTCATGATCTAACATTTGTTGCAAGTTTTGGAATTTTTTTTGGGTCTGGCTGGTTCTCTGCCAAACCCAATTTTTCTTTTGTAGTTCTAAGTTCTAAGTTCAATTTTTTCACCCTCTGTTAAGAAACCCTAAGGGTTTTTAGTGACTCTATCCAAAAGATTGATCAGTTTTTGTTTGCAGGTTGTAATCTCATTTCTTTAACAGTGCTCTTGCAGGATTTAATTAATAAATTTCTCTTGCAGGGTTTATTTTTTTTAATTTCTAATCTCTAGTTTCATTTAACAAGTTTCTTGCAGATTTATATATTTTTTACTTATATCTCTATTTTCAATATTTATGCGTGTAGGCATTTCTTTGATTCACAGTTTGTTTACAAATTTTAATCTCTAGTTTACTGCAGGGTTTCATCTTATCATTTTTTTCTTAGTAACTTTCTTGCTGATTATAAACATCATTTCTTTAGTTTCTATTTAAACTAGTTTTTCTATTATCTAATCTCTGGTTCTACTATTTTTGATACTCTGTTGTTTTCTATTTTCCTCAACACTTATCATGTTGCTATTTATATTATCTCTATTGTAATAGATTCTTACACCTCATCCTATAGGTAATTATCTAGTATCTATTTTTGTTTTGTTTCCCCTTGCACAACTCTTCCCATTCTCCTTCTTGGTCACTACCCCTTGGTCTGTTATAGCATAGAATTGGTATTTTTTCCTTTTTATTTGTTTTATTTGATTTTTTAGTGCACACCCATGTGTGAATGGGTTCACTTTTTGAACTTAGAACCTTTTTTATTTTATCCCAATGTTTTATGCTTTTTGGGTTTAGGCTTTGATGTTTGATTATTTGATTTAGCAAGTTAGGATTAAAACTATATAAGAAAGTTTGATTAAATTCTCAATAGTTTAGAGTCTTGAAATATTTTCTTAGATTTCAGATTTATTAAGACCAATATTAGATAAAAGGGGGTCATGGGTTTACTAGACCATTTTTGGGTGATTATATTTTCCCATCTTTGACTGATTTGAGATCGATCTATGAACACATTAGGTGAAAGAACATTTGAAGCTTGATTGGATCTGGGAATAGCTTGATGTGAAGAGATGAAACTATCCCATAGATCAAAACCAATTATGAATTTTATCAAATGAAGATCGATTAGATATTTGAAGATATCACCTCTGGAATTGATTGATAAAAGACTTATAGTACCAATTTTGAACTTGATTGGACAAAGATCGATTAGAGATTTGAAGATATAAGCTCTAGAATTGATTGAGTAAAGATAGATAGTACCAATTCCAAAATTGATTGAATGAAGATGATTAGAGATTTGAATATATTAGCTACAGACTTGATTGAGTGAAGACTGATAGAGAAATCTATGGATATCAACTCTGCGCTTGATTGAGTGAAGACTGATGAAAGAGTTTGAGTATCCAATTTGATGTGAAGTGATGAAATCGAATGTCCGTCCCCCAAGAAGATTTCTTGATTTAAGATTTGTTTGAATGACGAACCAACCTAATGTGGTATGATGAGACTAATTTCCATTGGATTGATTTGATTGGGATAATTTGTTAGAAAGACTAAGAGGTGGGGGTGAATTAGTGTTTAACTATTATTCTATTTCAGAAACATTAAACATAAATCAAATATATATCACTTGAAGATTAACACAAGAACACATAACACATGATATGATTATGGGGAAACCATGATCAAAGGAAAACCTCAGTGGGAATTAGTACCCACAAATATTGCACTAGTATAATGAACCTGTTAAAGTTCCTTTTCCGTGTTAGGAGCAGTCTTTAGAATGTAAGTACAATGATGTAGTTAAAGGCCTGACCCTGTTAGGATTCTTTTACAAACAACCCTGTTAGGGGTGAGGACTCATTTTCCAATAGCTCACTACTCAATGAGAAATAAGGCTACAACATTTTGAGAATAAATATGCACTATATCTAAAACTGAACTAATGTATATGACACAGATGTCTGATCAGTTCCGATTATGCGATTATGCTCTTATCTTCTTTTAGGGCTCTATCTCATACTGACATCTTTATACTATTCTTCTATCTCTTCTATGCATATTTCTTGGACACTTGTAATATACCTTTACATTCCATATATATATGTTTATGCCTAAATAGACATGACTATAAACAAGACCTTAGTCAGCCCAAAAACAACATTCAAAATTCTTCCAAACAAATTGGCTTAAGCGTGTTTATAATAATGTTTAATACATGATTAAAAACTTATTAAAATAGGTGCTTAGCCTTTACACAACAAAATATTACATGCTAATCAAAAACCTAAAGTCAGCTTCATGCTTTGTATTATGAACTGCTAGTGTACTTGTTCTTTCTGTAACTTGTCTATACTGACATTCCATACCATGCACCTATAGGGTAAGCATAAAAACATATCATAGATATTATGTCTGAAGGTTCTTATTTTGAATCGGTTGTACACATGTGTTGGTGCTCTGATCATCTGTGTATTCTCTCTTCTATCTTATCTTCTATACTTAGTCAATTTTAACTACAAAGTTTTCTATCAAAACTTCATATGAATTTGTTTCCATAATGACAACACAAAATAAGTCATATGCTCCCTTGGAGTCAACTTTCCAACAATATCCCCCTTTTTCATTAATGGCAACAAAGGAATGTGGCCAAGTTACTCAAAATTGACTAACACCAAAAACTATATATTATCTTCTTTTAAGATATACTATATCATATTTCTTTGCATATATACACTACTCCCCATACATACTTTACTCCCCCTTTGAGATTAATGACAAAGGTGTCAAAATTGTGAGTCTCTAGATACTTACTCCATGTATACACCTGGATAGGATATCTGCAGATTCTTCATCTCTTGTTGCCAGAATACCTTTAGTGCATCAATTGTTTGTAGATGGGTGCATAAGGTATATGTAAGCTTTTCCATCTTTGTCAAATCCATGTTGGGTCCTTGATCATAGGTAGCAATGGTTGCATCAATCTGTTTAATGTTCTCATCTAGAATTGCTAAGGAGGGCACAAGTGCATTTCTCAATTGAGTATGCCTGATCCTTATCTTACTGATCTCCATTTTAGCTTTTTATATCTTTTCTAGCTAACCTTGATAGATATTGTTGCAAATTTTTATGTCTTAGGATGATGTTTCAACTAATTTTCTTATGTTATCAGCCAAGATATCTGCCTCTTCTATATTTTTGATATGTTTTGAGGTGAGTTTACCTCTGTCAATGCAATTTGCTATAACCTTTTTTCCTTTTGATGCCAACTCTTTCAACATTGTCTGAACAATCTTTAATGACTTTAAATCTAGGGAAAATTTCTTTATCAGCTCATTCAATCTTTTCTTTTTATACTCATCTTCTGCAATTCTAGTAGCTAAGTCTACTAAACTTTTAAAGTGTTCTTTGAAGCTTGTTAGGATGCTATCTACATCATCAACTAATTGAATTTTAGCAACTTTATTATCTACAAACACTAAGTCATTCATAATGTTCACTGATTCCAAAAAGAGAGGGTTTCTCATACTGACATCTTTATACTGTTCTTCTATCTCTTCTCTACATATTTCTTTGACACTTGTAATATACCTTTACATTGCATATATATATGTTTATGCCTGAATAGACGTGACTATAAACAAGACCCTAGTCGGCCCAAAAACAACATTCACAACTCTTCCAAACAAATTGGCTTAAGCGTGTTTACAATAATGTTTAATACATGATTAAAAAATTATTACAATAGGCACTTAGCCTTTACACAATAAAAGATTACATGATAATCAAAATTTGACATCACCTTCATACTCTGTATTCTGAACTGCTAGTGTACTTGTTCTTTCTGTAACCTGTCTATACTGACATTTTGTACCATGTGTGTATAGGGTAAGAATAAAACCATATCATAGAGATTATGTCTAAAGGTGCTTAGTCTAAATCGGTCGTACGCACATGCACTGGTGCTCTGATCATCTATGTTTTCTCTGTTCAGTATTGTCTTCTATACTTAGTCAATTTTCACTACAAAGTTTGTTGTCAAAACTTCATATGACTTTGTTGCCATAATGACAACAAAAAATAATTCATATACTCCCTGGGAGTCAACTTGCCAACATAATTGACTTGATATGGATCCTAATGAAGCCAATAACTAGATTGAGAGGGGTTCTAGGATTGATATGGTTTGATGAACCTTATATGCCCCTAGAGTTTTGAGATTTGATGCACAGTGATGAGAATCACTTATTAGATCTTGATTTAAGTCAGGGCCTAATGCCCCTAGATTGAGCTTGTTGATGTGAATCAAATTGTTGATATAGTGGTACTACCCCCTTGCGAGGGAAATAAAAAGGAGGGGAGAGTCACAAGCCTGATAAATTAAAAAACCATTGAGATATGAGGTACGAGCCTGTCTGAGGTCTAGTTGGCTAATTTTGACCAAACATTACTTAAGTTGACTTTTTGAATTGAAGAGGGAGATGTGTAAGAAACTTGATCAAAAGGAATCTTAGATCAGAATCCTATGAGGAAAGCATCAGCAATCAACTACATTTGTGAAAAGTAGGTTAATTTGTGTTTTTGAGCATCAAAACATTGTCGAATTTTGATTTCGGTCCTGAAATGGGTTTAGAGTGGTCCAATTAGCCAAGGGTGCAGTTTTCATGTTCATAGGAGCACTTCAAGAATTAGGTCAAATTGCTAAATAAGGCCTAGAGGGGTCATTTTAAAATCATTTTCACCATCCACCTTTTGAGTTTTGAGAAACTTCTATGAGTGAAAATGTTGTTCCCAGTCTCCACTCATCATTTCGAGTGTATCTAGAGGCACAGATGGCCCAGATATTACCCACCACCTCTATGTAGCCGATAAAATTCATCCTTGTATGAAAATTTTTCCTTTTTTGATTGAATTTTTCATCTTTTTGCACATTTTTTCCATCTACCAAGAGTTTTTTGTACGGTCCTGTGAAAGGGATCATACGAAAATCTGCCAAAAATTCTTTTGTCGCATGAAGGCATTGGATTTGTCGCACAAGCCTGACCCACATGTCTCATGAAAATATTCATAACTATGCCTATTGTCGTCTAATACCATCTAATCTTTCGTATGATATTGTTTTTTTTGTATCAGCCATAATACTATGTCGTATGTACTTTGAGGGCCATTTTAATCATTTCTACCTTTTTTTGTATGGGAACAAAGGCATTTTTCTCCTGATTTTATCATCTAGTCATGTGTTTTTCTTGCTTAGTAGTATGTTTGTGAGATTTTTTTATTATGTCATGCAGTACCATCTTGGCTACTTGTTGATTTTCTGGCACTCGATAAAGGAGGTGGATGTGCTTGGTTCCTTTGTTGACCGAGTTGGTTTCTGGTGCTTGGGCATGCTTGCTCTAAGTTGGTGTTCTATTGCTTGAGCATGCTCACTCCAAGTTGGTGTTCTATTTCTCAAGCATGCTGGCTCCAAGTTGGTGTTATATTGCTTGGGAATTCTTACTCTAAGTGGTTTCTGTCACTCAGGTTTTGGTTCTTGTTGCTTGGGTATGCTCTTATCGATGATTGCTTCTTTTTGGTGATGCTTGGCCCACGATGCTTATTTTGGGAGTTGGATCTTTGGCCAAATTATTCACTTAATTTGTCTTGTTGAATTGATTTGGGGTCTCTCATTGGGATCTGTGTGGACCTAAATCTTGGTCTCTCTTTGGGATTTTAATTCATTGTAGTTGGAAGCCTGACTTGTGGCTTGCTTGTTTGGATTAGTGTTTATAGAGAGGTTTGGGTAGAATGTTAAAAGTAGAGAATATAAGGGGAAGAAGAGCTTGAAGAGTTCTTGTAGGATCTGCAGATCTAAGATAGCGGAAGGAAGCTAGAAGAGCTATTGGCATGTTGTCTTAGGAGGAAAGAAGATTGCTTGGTAGATTGTGAGCACAAGTTTAGATTATATCTTGGAGTTCCTACCAGGTTGCTGTGCATGGTGTGTCATAGATCTCAACTTGTTTGGAAGGTGGAGTTGAAGCTTACAGTGAAATTTTTGTGTAATTGGAAAAAGGTACATGGCCTGATGCTTGCAGAAGATCTTGGTGTTAGATCTTAGAGTTATTTCATTATATTTGTCTATAACTGAGAAGGCCTTATAGCCCGACATGTTGTATGTAATTTGATGGTTTGAGATAATATAAAATTTATATTGATATATCTTGAGTTGTGTGTTATTCCACTATGTTATTCAAGTGCTCCTGCAAGTTTAGACAATCCATTCAGTGGATCCTCCGAGCTTGACTACATCATTACATTATAGTGATTTCACTTTGATTTGATGTATAAACTAATGTCATTTCTATTATTTTGTCTTCATGTAGGTGTAGTTGCCTAATATTCAATTTAGATTCACTTATTCAGCCACCATTAAATTAGTTTGTGGCTTAGCATATGATCAAAGGGCACATGTTAAAATCTGTGGTCTCTCTTGGTTGCTTCAAATACTTGATATTTGGATGAATCATGAGATATTGACTGTGTTAGCAGAGAGATTCCACAAAGAAGCCAACACATTTCATCTACCAATGGGGGAGATGACCATCACTCCCAAGGACATTTATGTGATTATGTAGATTCCTTTTGTTGGAGTGTGTGTGGAGTATGATTCCACACCTTTAGTTAGTGTACGAGCACTAGCTCAAGTATTTCATAATCCATTGATTATAGATTGATCCATATCCTGGGATACATTGGTAGAGAGTTATGGAGATCAGAGGGCTTTAGAGTGCCTACTTGCTAGTTTTATTAGTTGTTTCCTTATGGCCAATCGATCACAATAGGGGTTCATATGCGGTTGGTCTCAGATGCTAGAGAGGTCGATCAAGCAGCCTGCATAGCTTGGTTGGGGTTAGTGCCTCTTAGAATAGATGTATCAAGAGATACATGATATTAATTATAGGGGTATGCTAGGTATGGCTGTAGGACTTGTGGTTTTGTAGATATGGGCCTGGGATCATCTCCCATTTTATAGACCTATCATAGAGGATACATGACAGGGTGGACAACCCTATGTCTATAGGTATTCAAGTTTCATTACACAACCCTTTCTAGGAAATAAATATTATGGAGGTGCCAGCTAGATAATTTGAGCTTGGTTACATGGTGACCTTATTTTTAGGTAGACGTCTAGGCCTAGTTGAGGAAAATCCGCAGGGAGTTCTTTGTTTCATGCCCCTTGTTGGGACAGAGCTCATTTGTGATAGAGAGATTTGCGTAGTCTCAAGTGTTGAGGCAGTATGGTCATATTCAGAGTGTCTCTATAGAGTTCACTGCTTATGCATGATTTCTTAATGAGGAGTGCAGAGGCTGGTCTCGCAAGTAAGAATTTGCACTACAAATTTGTTTTTTTTTTTTTTCTTTTCTTTCTATGCAGATATCTCAGAGTTTGTATCTCATAAATTGACCATTTGAAATTTTATTATGTAGGTTATCTTTGGCATTGTGCACATAGGAGATCATTGAGCTTAATCAAATATCATGGGAGTACCTAGAGGGAGTGGTAGATGTGGGGGTCACTGTGGAGTATCGAGACCATCTATTGCAGTATCCATTTCCTAGATTTATAGATCCGGTAAAGAGAGTTCCTAGGATTGATGAGCATTCCCTAGGGCAGGCACCTATAGAAGACACATAGGTTGCTCCAAAAAGAGTGCCACAAACATTTCCTCAGAGACCACCACAAAGGACTCCCACATAGTAGAGGGTCAGAGAAGAGACTAGTCTGAGCATGAGCAGGACACCAGGGTCAAGGTGACATAGAGATCACATGGAGATGGGCACCCTAGGGTTGATTGGAGGATAGGTGCCATGTATGTAGGTTGATGAGGAGGAGATGCCAGACACATAGCCCAAACTAGGGCTAGATGATGGAATTACAGTAGTCTGGCAGCGCCGAGAGGCATGAGAGGCTATAGAGAAGGAGGGATTACATGGAGAGGAGAGTCCTCTGAGAGAGCCTTAGACAACTCAAGATGTGATTAGGTCATTGAGGACACAACTGAGAGCCTCTCAGACATAGCTAGTAGTAGCCTAGTCTTAGATTACAGAGAGAGATTGAGTGATTGCAAGGCATTAGTGAGTGATTAAAGGTCACAAGGAGAGAGTTTCAGCATTGCAGAGCCAAGTGACATTTTATACTAGTAGGGCCGCATACTATGTTGCAGCGTATATGATAGTAGTTCCTATGGCGCAACAAGTTCTGATGTATTCACAGTATTTGGCATGATCTGAGGGAGAAGACCCTCCATCTAGGATAGATGTTCCTCCCCACCCACCTCCTAATGGCGGTGAGGGAGGAAGGAAGACTTGATCATCCCCCTTTCATCTTATTCCATTCTAATTTTTGAGATCCATATGATTATACTTGGTTCATCTACACTGAAGGTGCACATTTTTTCTCAATATTTATAAGAGCACATCGTTTTGTATACACCACGATATTTTGAGATATATATTTATATATACAATGACTCTTTTTGGTACTCAAATATGTTGTCATGTCTTTATCTCTTGTCATATATCTTGTATGATCTTTTATGTTGTATTCTTTCTGTAGTTTAGATTATAGATGATAGTTTTAAATCATGCTTGTTTCATTTTTCTTGTGTTGAATACATGTCATGCTCTTGTTTTTTTCATTGACCCTTTGTAGGAAGATAGATAACCTCAAGGAGATAAAATGTAGTTGATTGTGTCATCAAAGGATTTAGAGGAGAAACTGGTTAAAGGAATAGCTCTGTGCTTAGATTTATCAGGTGCAGTTCATTACCATGCTACTATGAAAGCCTATAAATGGAACCTATGACATGAGTCAAGTTATGGATTTCTTTAGGCACCATATTTTCATCATTTGGACATTTGGGACACTGGAGTTTGTACAATCCTTACTAGCACCAAAGGAGCTGTAAAGATATGAATACAACCCCTCATCCAATGGATGTGAGAAAAAAATGTAAGCATCTAGGAATAAGAGTGTGTGAGATAATAGACCTTCATTAAATTAGGATGATTAGATACAATTCTATAGAAAGAAACAAGCAATTTAATCTAAAGAATTTAAATTAACATCCATAACATTCCATGGTTCTCTAACTAGGCTTTGCAAGTAGAGATCTCAACCTTAATCTCCACTAGTGACCATCCTAGAATGAGAAATTGATGATAAGTTCCTAATCTAGCTTTCAATTCTCACAAAATCTCACAAAGATGAAATCAAATGCTCATGATAAATGATAAAATCTTCACAATTTTCTCTCAAATACTCAAAACACTACTCAATTGCTCTCAAATTGCCTATAGTGATGATCCTATGCATTCAAATTTTCTAGGATATGTTTATGCTTAGAAATGGCTCATATTTATAGTAAAATCCCAAGGGTGTGGGGTAGAGTGAATTGACCATGTGTTAATCCTTGGTTGAGTTTGATCCCTCAAATGGTTTCAAATGGGGGGATCATTTAAATGGTTGTCCTCAAAGGGTGGGACAAGAAGACAAAATCCTCAATTCTCATTGTTTGATCAAATTGTGTTGAAAGAAATTAGGATTTATTTAATTCAATCAATTAATTAAATTAGCCATGTAAGGGTGAATAGGTTCAATTTAATTTTTGATATAAAACTCTACAATTAATTGATTAAAATCAATTGCATAATTTGGTTGACCCCTTTTAGGCTTGAATTTAATTATTTGTTTTATTATTAATTAATCGTTTGATTTTATTTGATTTAATCTAATTTGATTGATAAATGTCCATTTAATTTTATTTTGATCCATTTTCAAGCATTTTGATGAAATTTGCTGAGATTTGCTGATACTAAGACACCTGGTCAATTTTGGATGTCTAGAAATGCCTCTCTTTGAATTGATGTGTGAAGTGCATTGATTCAAAGAAAACTGCATGTCTTGATGCAGATTGGATACTGACTGATTTATGGATTGATGCAAAACTTGATGTGAAACTGATAACCTGTTGTGAAACTTTGATGCAAAACCCTTATGCAAAACTCTGATGTACAACTTGATGTGAAACCTTGATGTGAAATCTGATGTAGAACTTGATGTGAAACCTAATTTGATTTGATGTAGAATACCCCACTGATAAAATTTTAAAATTTTAATGCCCCATATTTGATATAGGATTATGCAGATTTCCGATTTGATGATCTGATAAGATATGCCACCTCAGAAATGAAAACATTTTGATTTCCTGATGTTAATTATAATGTGATTGATGAAAAAGTAGATCTAAATGATTTCATTTCTGAAAACATTAAGAAGAATGATGATAAGATCACAAGATGCCCCAGTGTGCAGAAAATGCAAATTTAGGTCCCGTGGGTAAAAATCTCTCCACAATTAGGTCAAAATAGTTTAAATATGTTGTAAAACCCAAATTTACTATTCATTTTTACTTTTCACTATTGAGATTTTGCTTTGGGTTTATTGTGATTAAAAGCAATGGTGGTCCCTACCTGAGAGCATCGATTCAAGAGGGTGTGTCATTTTTAGAGACCACTCATTGATGGACCTCCGGTGAGTGATTTAAACCTTCCTAGTGCATTTATTGCTCATTTTTTATAGCATTTAATGTCAATTTTTATGCTTTTTAGATTAGATTTCACAAAATCTTGTGTAGGAACATGTAGATGCTGCTTAGACTAGGGAAATGTCATGTCGACATAGTCAAATGACATGTATGAAGACTTAAAATTTGCATTGTCAAAATGT
Source organism: Thuja plicata (assembly GCA_018584345.1). Taxonomy (NCBI): domain Eukaryota; kingdom Viridiplantae; phylum Streptophyta; class Pinopsida; order Cupressales; family Cupressaceae; genus Thuja; species Thuja plicata. The sequence goes on along the minus strand of MU224166.1, from coordinate 698,895 downwards.
GAACCCCATGTTTAGAATGACGCGTAGGAAACCCTTAAGATCTAAATGATGTGTTTCATACATTGAATGACGCGTAGAGTTTGTAAATGTTATGTATGTTGTAAATAAATGCCTCCGACACTTTAAATGAAATGTAGGATGTTTTGAATGATGTGGAGTGTTAAATGACACTTCTACATAAGAAAATGACATGTAGCATGTTATATGATGAAAACCTGATTTAGAATGGAATATGTTGTTGTCAATTGATCGTCTGGATGACCAAATTTATTGTCAAGCATAAAAAGATGTGATTCCATGATGTTTACTCAATGTTTAGGATATTAGAATAAAATCATACCTATGAATGTTTGATGTGTCAATCAGATTGATTAAAATGTATTACAAATTGGTCCCTTCTCAAGATCTAGAGGTCAGGAACAATAGGTTGATGTACTGAAAATAGAGAAAAGATAGTTTTAATATGTTTGATTGACTTAGAATGATCCACAAATAGAAAAATACTAATATAATTCACTTTGTTTGCAAAATGTAGGCACATTACCATAAGTTGTATGTACAAAATGTAGCGAGTTGGGTCTTTAATCTGGTGGATGAGTTGACTGATCCAGAGAGACATACGATCGAGACATGTGGGCTTGGATTCCTTTTAGATCTTCCTCAGTTTCAGTTGATCCAAGGTTTATTGACAGCTATGGTAGAGTGTTGGCACTCTGACCATAACACTTTCCATCTACCCCTCGGTGAGATGACCGTCAAGCTAGAGGACGTATATAGATTACTGAGGATCCCGACCCATGGAGAACAAGTTTACTATGATTAGTTCTATGATGGGAGAGCATGTAGACAGGTATTCAAAGATGCTACAATTGGCGATGATAGAATTATATGGGTACAGTTCCCTTCATTTCCTACTTTGGTAGTGTTGCTAGGAGCTGTGATTGGAGGACTTCTCTTACCAGATAAGAGAGGTCATGGTTTTTCAGTAGGATGGGGTCGCATACTAGAGGACTTGACTGATCATCCTCAGAGATTAGATTGGGCATCATGCGTGTTAGTGTAGTTGTATCATGATTTTTACGAGGTTATATACAGGCACAATGCACATATTTCTGCAGGTGCAGTATTGTTACAACTATGGACCTGGTAGCATATCTCAATTAATAGAGCCATATTGGCACAATTATGAGCTGAAGGATATCCTTACACATTTCTATATGATGGCATGACTATCCAGCATCGTCTGGGCAAGGTTGAGTTCTAGTGCTGAATTATCGACAATATTGATCATGTCATATGGAGACCATACTTGAGTTGCAAGGGATGGAGAGAGGATGATGAGCCTAGATAGAGGTAGGTACAAGTACCTATCCAAAGATAGGTTTAGGCCATTCTAGTTGCAGCTTGGGTAGGACAAAGATATAGATGAGTACAAGCATCCAAGAAGGTCCCATTACAGGTTCCTTTACAGGGTCAACTTCCACAGATACTAGCATCTCCGTGGAGATAGGGACAGGTACCCCCTCAGGTAGATCTACAGAGTAGTGCAACAAAGGTGATACTATAGGTTAAATTAGCACCACAACCCCTTAGGGACCTCCAGCTCCTCCTATTGTTGATAGCTTAGTATAGGATGTGCAAGGATTACATGTAGGGATGACTGCAGTCACTGGATGATTAGATAGGTGACTACGATGGTAAAATAGTTCTTGGCTACCCTAGTTCAAATACCTACGAGTGCTAGGATGAGTCAGGTACCACCTTCCACTCATGATAGAGCAGGTGATAGGGGTCCCGAAGGGTCATGGGATGGATTAGGTGCTACTAGAGATGGATCAGGTGCCCCGACTGGGTCTTGAGATATGAGCTTGATATCCAGATATTGTTTTGGTGTATCATATGGAGTTTTGATCATGACTTGATGTATGGATCATTGTGTTGATATATCTTTGATATACTGATTTTTTATAGACATTTGATAATGGAAATTTATCTATGATTCTCTATGATTGATTTTCCTTTGATGTTGATGTGAGATTTCTTTATATGCATATTTATAGGATGTCTATGATGTACTTAGTTTTTATTTATCCTGTGGATGCAATGTCTTATAATATGACATAGATAAATGGATGTAAATGATGATTATGCATCTACGTCTATATGATTTTGATTTTTAATTTGATGTATGGTGTATGCAATGCAATGATATGGATGCAATACTTAGTGCAATGAATGCAACTATCTTTTTGGATTTTGATGTATGCAACTAAGTTTATGAAATGTAATTCTAAAAGATGAAGGATAAATGAATAATGATTACTGTACCTTTTCTTTTTTTTTTCACTCAAGGTATGTAAAAATAATGATTAATGATTAATGCAATGAATGGATGCAAAAGATAATCTCACATAATTGATTTGAAACCATTGAATTTTATGATGTAACCCCCAAAAATGATGACCCCTTGTCCTTGGGAAAATAATCTAAATAATGGAATTAATCTAACATGAATATGTAATTCAATGCAACTAAAGGTCACTAGCTTTATGCAAAACAACTGCAAAAGAGATATATTTTCATCATTGAGCGTTGTGTAACTAGGAGTCGATGCAATCCCTACTGGTGCCACTATGACCATAAGAATTTGAATATGACTTTCATCTTGTTTGGTAACCTCTTTTAAGAACTGGTACAAACCTCACTAGTTGAGTGACCAACTATGGGAGTATGAATACTAGTTTCAATGGATTCAATATTGCAAGTGGATTCTGGTATTAAGATATGGAAGATCTAAATAGCCAAGGTATCCTTTTGTGTAAACAAATAAAGGTTAATCCTCCTTCCTATATGAATTTCCTCGATGGTTCTTTGATGACCATGTCCTTAGACTAATTCACATAAGTTAAAGAATCTCCCTCCAAACACTCACACAAAATCCAATAAAACATCATGTATCCATCATCGCCAATCTAGTTGAAACATCAGCGATTAGCTAAAAAGACATGACTCGATAAAGTCAATGAAAAAATCATCAAAAATTTCAAGTGTGTAATAATGTATCAATATTTTCAAAAAGAATTCCAAACATTATGATCATTTAGGTGTTATCAATTTTTAATCATGATAAAATAATTCAATGAAACTCAAGGATCATGTTTGTATGATCAAACTATTTAGGGTTGAACAATGATAGCCATCAAAGTTTCCAAAAAATCTCTCCTCTAAATCTGAAATCTTGCTTCTATCGTGTGACCAAAATGTAGCACATTTGAAGCCATTTGGGACCAAAAATCCCTGATGATTGCCCCCAAGTGATAAATGTGATAATTGTGAAACGTAGGGCAAATGAGACCTAGAATGCAACAACACAGCTGAAAGGCTTTATTATGACTATGCACAAATGATGGATGTAATGAGGATATGGACACATGAGACGGTGAAAGGCAATATGTACAAATGTGACTAGGAAAGATTTAAGGGACAAAAGGTGCCAGTTTCTAGGTTTTCACCTTTTGGGTTTATTGCTCTTTTTTTTTTTTTGCTACCAAGGCGCCTATTGCTAGGTTTTCACTGAGGCACTTTTATCTTTTTCAATTTTTTTTAAATTTTTTTTCTCTTTTCTCTTTTTTTAAAAAAAATTATCAAGGAGCCTATTTGCTAGGTTTTCACCAAGACAACATTTTTTATTTTTCAATTTTTTTTTTAATTTCTTCATGCTCGATTTTCCCATTTTTCTGATTTTTCTTCTTTTCCCATGTTTTTGGCTTTTTGAACTTTCTAATTTTTTTGTTTTTTGATCTTTTCTCCTTTTTTGGATTTTTACTTTTTATCGTGTACAAATTTGATGCTAACTGATCTGATACTCTTAATTGATACTATTTCATTGAATACTCTTTTGTCTAATTAGGTGTGAAACCGGTTAAGATGAATGCTATTGATAGGTTCTTGCAATTCATCACCATCACAATAGGCCAATTTGTAGGTCCCCATTCCAAAAGAAGAAATAATGATGAAAGGACCAAGCCAATTTGCTTCCCACTTCCCTTTCTTGACTCTATCAACCTAATTTTTAGGATACTCTCTCAACACTAAATCTCCCACTTGAAAGGTTCTTGGTTTACTATGCTTGTTATAATTCTGCGAGATTCAATTTTGATACACTTTCAAATGATCATAGGCTTGGGTTTGATGTTCCTCCAACAATTCCAATTGTTGAAGTTGGGCAACCCTATAATCATCATCTGTAATTAAACCATGTAGTGACACTCTAAGGGATGGCATTTCAACTTCTAAGGGTAGAATGACTTGGGCCCCATAAACCAATGAAAAAGGTGTAGCTCCTGTTGGGGTGTGAGTACTAGTTTGATAGGCCCATAATGATGGATTAATTTGAAGTTTCCAATCGCTACCTGACTTACCAACCAATCTTTCAAGGATTTTGAGAATATTCTTGTTGGTAGCTTATGCTTGTCCATTACCTTAGGGATAGTAAATGGATGAAGAATGATGAGTAATATGGAATGTGTCACAAAGTTCATCTACATCCTTGTTCTTAAACTATTTTCCTTTATTCATAGTGATGGCGTGAGGAATGCCACATCTACAAATGATATGATTAAGGATAAACCTAGAAATTTGTTTCCCTGTTGTAGTTGTTAAAGGGACAGCCTCAACCCATTTAGTGAAATAATCTATTATGGTGAGAATGTACTTATGTGCATTGGAATAAGGTGGATAGATCATGCTGATCAAATCAAAACCCCATTGATAGAATGGCCATGGTGTGACAAATGGGTGTAATTCTTGTGCTGGTGCATGGATCATGTCTCCATGGTATTGACATTTTGCACAAACCTTTACACACTGACAAGCATCTCTTTCTAATGTTTTTGAAAAGTACCCCATGCGTAGGATTTTCTTGGCTAAGTTTAAACCACTCGAATGTGACCCACAAATCCCTTTGTGGACATCCTTTAAAGATAATTTTGATTCATCTTCCTCTAGACATCTAAGGATTTTTTCATCAAGACCCTTATGATACAATGTGTCAGAAAGGATTGTGTAACGATCCACTTGTCTTATGAAATTTTGCTTTTGAGCATGGGTTTTGTCTATAGGTAAAGTTTGGTCTTTTAGGTAAGCATAAATGGGTCCATACCATGGTGAGTCATGTTTGTTTAGAAGGGAAATAATTTAGCAATTAGGTAGGTCAAATGGTAATTTAACCAATTCTTTCACCGAGAACTCATACCTCGCATTTTGATTGGGCATTTGAAGCAAGGATGCCAAGGTAGCCATAGCATATCCTTCTCTATTCTTGTCATATGGGATTTGTTCAAAATTAATCAAAGCAAAGTAATTTTTCCAATCATCCACCAATTTCTTGTAAGGCATCAATTTTTCATCCTTTGTATTATATTCATTATTGACTTGATTGATGACTAATTGAGAGTCCCCATAAAATTGTAATTCGGTGACATTCCATTCCAAGTTCATCTTGATACCTATGACCAAAGCTTCATACTCCACAATATTATTTGTATAAGGAAGTGGTAACTTTTAATATTTTGGGATTGTGTAACCTTGTGGTGTGATCAAAAGAATGCCTACCCCACTAACATTTTGGGTGTAAGATCCATCAAAGTATAAGGTCCATGTCTTGGCTTCCACATTTATAATCTCAGAATCAAGAAACTCCATGTGAGTTGGATGTGTAGACTCTAAAGGATGTTCAGCCAACTACTCTGCAATAACTTGACCTTTGTTTTCTTTCCTATCCACATACTCAATGTTGAACTCACTAAGCCCCATTACCCATTTTGTAATCCTTCTAGTTAGACCTATTTTCCTAAGTAGATATTTCAATGGATTGATTTTGGCTATTAGCTTCACCTTATGCATCAACATATAATGTCTTAATTTTTGAGAAGAAAATACCACTGCTAGGAAAGCCCTTTCCATGAATCTATAATTTAATTCATATTTGATCAATGTTCTACTCAAGTAGTATATAGCTCTTTCTTTTCCTTCAATATCTTCTTGTGCCAATAAGACCCCTAAATACTTTTACATTGTTGATATATATAGAGTAATAAAGGTTTTCCTTGAATAGATGGCATCAAGATGGGTGGATTCATCAAGTATTTTTTCAACAATGTAAAATCTTTATCACACTCCTCATCCCATGTGAAGATGGTGTCTTTATGTAGCAACCTTGTGAATCAATGACGTTTTTCTGCCAATTGAGAAATGAACCTCCTTATAGATTGAAGTCTCCCTTGAAGTGACCTCATTTGACTAATATTCTTTGGCATGTCCATTTCCATTATTTCTTGTACTTTTTCAAGATCTACTTCAATGCCTTTTGGGGAAACAATGTACCCTGGGAATTTTTCAGATTGTACCCCAAAAGCACACTTCTTTGGATTGAGTCTCGCTTCAAATTTTTCTAGCATTGTGAAAATATTTACAAGTATGGGTAAGTGATCCTTTCTTTCATGTGACTTAAATAGAATATCATCAACATAATCTTCTAGGAAGGTGTGCATCATATCATGGAATATAGTTGTCCTTGCTCTTTGATAAGTTGCTCTGACATTTTTGAGACCAAAGCATTCCAACAAAAAGTACCCCATGGGCATGTAAAGGATATCTTCTCTTGATCTTCAGGTGCAATGCAAATTTGATTATACCCACTAAAGCCATCCATAAGTGAAAACATAGAATGATCGGCAGTTAGATCTACAATAGGATCAATGCTAGGTAATGGAAAATCATCTTTTGCGCAACCAAGGTTTAAATCTCTAAAATCCGTGCAAAATCTTATGGATTTATCATGTTTAGTAACTAGTAAAATGTTTGAGATCCATTCTAGATATACAATTACTCTAATGAATCCCACCTTGAGTAGCTTTTCCAATTCTTCCTTTACTAAAAGGGCTATATGTGGATGCATTTTTCTTAATTTTTTCTTGATGGGCTTAACACTGGGTTTCACATTGAAATGATGCATTATGAAACTTGGATTCAATCCAAGAATATTGGCATATGACCATGCAAAGTTGATTTTCTTTTCTTGAAAAAATTTGATGAACTCTTTCCTATCCAAAGGACTCAAAGATGCTGCTAAGTGAATAAATTTGGGATCCACTTCAGTACCAATAATAACTTTTTCTGTCAGTTCAATGAGTATAGGTGATCTTTTGTCTTCATTTCCTGGTAAGGTGTCCAACCTCTCTTCCTTAGGTGCCACAGTTGGGTTTTCACCTTTGGAAACATCCTTTATTTTTACTTTTTTTTGGGTCTAGCACTGCCACATGGTGGTTTTCAGCACTAGACCTTTTTCATTTTTTTGTCTTTTTTTCTTTTTATTTTGTGGATTGAGAGGTTGAACACCTACCCCTATCATCATGTCCAGAGTGAATTAATTTATGGAATAATTTTGTTCAACCACATTTAGGTATAAGGCCATTGAATTGTCATTTGGGAAGTATAGTAAATCATTTGGCTCAGAAAGATCCCAATCAATAAGTTCAGGGTGCATTAAGGACAAAGATTCATTGGATGAATTATCATTTGAAGGATTTAGGGACATGAATTTTTTGAATGGTTCATACATTGTATCATCAAGGTCTATGACATGTGCCTCTTCAAGATGGTCCATGGAAATAGGATCAAAATCCTCTTCACTAGAGTCCTCTAAGATTTCCATGGGAAAGAAAGCATGTGGATTAAACACAAGGTTAGAATCTCCCACCCACGAAGGTACCCAAGGTTAACCTACCAATTTATTATAAGGAGGTGCTTTTTCTACATTTGATTGTTGAGTTTCACTTGATGTTTGAGTAGTATTCGAACCTTGAGGCACATGTTCTTGATTTTGAATTTTTGGAGGAATTGCATAGGTATGAATAAAATCAACCTCTATGTCATGATAAGATTCTTTGGAAAAGGAATCCCACTCATAATCCATAGAATCATATTCACTTTTAGAACCTACCATGTGTATATGTTCACACAAATCATGCATGGGACTGGATATTTCTCCTTTATGTTGAAAACCTATGTCGACTTTCTCTTCTTTTTCTCTCCAAACTAGTTCAATAGGTTCTAACAATCCTTTATGTCAAACTCCTAAGGGTCCTCTTCCCTTATATCCCATTTTCTTCATGATATCAAATCCATTTCCATTGTCATTAGTTTTGATGTTGATATGTTGCACACTTTCAATAGGACTATTTAAATTATCCTCCTCTTTATAGAGCCATTTCAATACTTCATCATCCTCTTTTTTCATTTCTTGTTTGTCACACTCTCTCAAAAAATGAGAATTATATTTGTGAGTTTGATGAGTTTTAGATGGCTTCCCATGTGTCCTTGGAGATGTAGGTAAATCAAATAGGGAAATGTAATATTCCCCTACCCCTTTGGAGTGAATCCTGCATTGTTTCTCAAATTGGTTCATCATGTCGCTCATTTTTTGATAATGATCCTTCTTAGTTTGTTATCTTTCTTCCTTAGTAGGTTTCAAAGTTTCCATTCTCAATGTTGAATTCTTGACTAAATTATCATGTGAATTTTTATCCTCATAACTCATCTTTTCTTTTCCCTTAGTTGATGTAGTTGAGTTACCTTGATGAGGGTTGGATGTTGATGTAACATTTGATGTTGGCTTTGAAATTTCTTCCTTATCTTTTTCCATTATAACATCAGGGATGACTCCTTCCCTATTATGAGGTATAAATAGTTTGTGACTTGGATTCAATGCATTTAAATATTGGAATGGGTTGGAATATCCTCCAATCATGATATCTTCTGCCATGTGTGGAAATTTTATACATTGGTGATAGGTAGAAGGTATCGCTTTCATTTCATGTCTCCATGGTCTTCCCAATAAGATATTATAAGTTAATTTCATATCAAGGACCTGACATATGGTATTCTTTTTGATAGGTCCTGCTTGAATTGGTAGAATAATCATACCCTTTGAATATCTTTCTTCCTCATCTTAATCCTTAATGGTGATTTTCTTTTTAGGGTCAATGGATGATTAAGTTAACCCTAATGACTTGACAAGCTTTAAAGTGCAATTATTAAGACCAGCTCCCCCATCTATGAGAACTCTCTTGACCCTATGCATTTGGATTAACACTTCTATGTGAAAGGGAAAGTTTTGAGGATGTGTGATAGACATATCATCTTGCTCTGAAAATGAAAGACAATGAGGGGCTATGAGATGTCCTACCATGTTCTGAAATTTATCTTCCTCCAAATTTATAGGAACTCTGGTCTCAACTAAGGCTTTTTCTAAGATCTCCTTGTGATTAAGACAAAGCTTCAAAAACTCCAAAATTGATATTTGTGTCAGATTCTTTTGTAATTGATCCACCAAACTATAAGGATTTGTTGTAGGTGGTATTTGTTTAGCCAAAATAATTGGTGTTTTGGGGCCAATAGTTATAGGAGTACCCCCTTGTAGGGTAACCTTTGAGGCTTTCCCCCTTGTGATGGAATTAGTGGTTTCTACTTTAGGTTGATCCTTGATCACCACAACATTGATAGTACTCTCATGTCTAGATAAATAATTGATAGTATTATCATAGGTATGTGCAAAGTTAACATTATTATTGGATCTCGCATTATTCCCATTATTTCCTCTATTGTTCGAGTTGGAAGATTCTCCTTTTTCATGCATATAGAAAGGGGTCTTAAAGGCCATGTGATATTAATTAGTTTCGGGGCCTTATACCTTTATCACACTATCATCAATGAGATCTTGCACCTCATGTTTGAGACGCATGCAATAATTTGTTTTATGTTCCCGATTTCTATGATACTCACAATGGTTATTCTCACTCCACCGATTTGGCTTGATTTGAGGTTCATATGGCTGAGCCCTTGGTAAGTCAATAATTTTATTTTAAATAAGTTTCCTTAATGCATTTTCTAATGGCTCACCCAAATTAGTGAATTTCCTGTTGGGTGTAGGTGCAAAGAAAGGCTTAGGCTTGTAAGCCCCTTGATTATTCCCAAAGTTGTTACTAGTGTTGTTGTTGTTAAAGGGCACTTTGGGTGCTTGATTTATATTATTGGCTTGAGCTGAAATTTTTGTTAGATTGAAAGGGGTGGCCTTTAAATTATTTTCCTCTACCACTCTATCATTGACCACTCCTTTATTGTTGTTATTTCTCATCCAAAACCGGTTGTTGTTAGGGGGATTGCAATTTTGATTGGTATTGGAAGTGTTGTTGTTATTGTTATTCTTGTTATCCTTGTAAAGTTTGATATCTCCACTTTTGGCCAATACCTCTTTTGTTGTAACCCCATTCTCAATTAGGTCTTGGAATGACCTAGGACATTGTAGCCTTAACCGATAGTTCATTTAATGATTCAAGCTATTTTCAAAGATATCCATCTTCTCCTTTTTAGGTACACTTTGAGGGTATCTAGAAAATACTGCTCTCCATCATTGTAGGAAAAGTAGGAATCCATCTCCTTCTCTTTTCTTGGTGTTACATAAATTAATCATTGTAATCTCATATTTTATATTATAAGAATAATGAGTTACAAACTTAGAGGCCAATTCTTCAATGGTTCGGATGCCAGAGGGTAACTTTGAAAACCACTCCATTTCCATGCCTCCCAAAATTGTAGGGAATAACCTCATTAGGTAAGTCATGTCATGCATGAATTCTAGGCTCAATGCTCAAAATTCCATTAATTGATCTCGAGGATTAGTTTTTCCTTCATACTTGTCATATTTAGGAAAGATAGCATTAGTTGGGAATAGAACCATAATTAATGATTTATCAAATGGAAAAGGACACAAAGCTTCGATAGAAAAGGGTTTAGGAAACCTGCTTTGTTTGATCATGTCAAATTGCATTTTGCAGAGTTGGAATTTCTTGTTCATGATATCAATGGGGTATCCTCAGCTTCCTTTTGTTTAAGTTTGTTGACATCATAGTCATGGGGAAGTTTGAGACCTGTTTGTGCTAGGTCTAGGAAGTATTTTTCTTTGTCATTTTCCAACACTTTTTCCAAAAGATTCATGAAGAAGGGACTTTGAATTTCCTCATTGACCTTTTCATCAATTTCTTCTTCATCATTAGGGTCAATTTTTCCCCCATTGTTCTCATTGTTCAACCCTTGGTTGTTAGGGTCACCATTTGTTCTTCCAAGATTTTTGTTGTTTAACCCTTGATTGTTAGGGTCACCATTTCCTCCTCGATTGTTATTTTTGTTTGACCCTTGGTTATTAGGATCACCATTTCCTCCTCCATTGTTGTTTGTGTCTTTTTTAACATGATTAATTTGGTTGGGATCCATGTTTCCAAATGGAAAGGACATTGTTGGCTCCGTCGGGTTGTAGGGTAGCCTTGATATAATGAGATCGCATAAAAGAAGGCATGAACATAAATAAAATAAAGATCTTAGGATTTTTATCTCACTTAAATAATCAATCCTTGGATGATTTTGCAAAATGTCCAGTAATGGAATATTCTTATCAATTTGAGTATACACAAAGGTAAAACGTCCAAAAGGGTATCCGAAAATGTAAGTATCTTGTTTTCAAACCCTCGGGAAGTATTGATTATTTTCCCTTCTTTGTTTCTAGGCATCACTTACTATTCTATACGCGTCACTTTAAAATTAGTAGGTAGTGACAAGAATTGTTGTTCGCGACACTCTACAACAAGTACACAACATTTGCCTATTTATAGGCATATTCAAAATTGATTCAAGGCGGCACTTTCCAGTGACTTACATGGTTTATGATTTTCGACAGACATCATTTCAGGTTGTTACACATCACATGATTGTGTATAAGCATCTTTGAAATGCTTGTACGCATCACTTTACCAATCAAAGTTGAATTTTTAGATTTTTACGGTTTAAAAATTTAAAGTCTTTGATCAGAGTTGTCAGAGAATATTCATGTTCAAAAATAAAATAAAATATCAACACACAAATCAAATTTGCATCATAACCCTAAAACAACACTAAAGTGTATGTTATCAGTCATTTTTACAAGTATAACACAAGAAATTCTTCCAAGTAATCTACCTAGAGTCCAACAAATATGGCTTTTAACAATGGATCTAAAAGGTAGGCTTACTATTTAACTGGGTTTTAATCAAACCTCTTTTCTAAATCATGTCAAGTTCCTTTACCCCCTTGCGGGCTTCCCACATGCATGAAAGTACAATTTTTCACAATCCTGAAGGACTACTCGAGGAAGTGAGGATGACTTGCACACAACTTAGTCACTTTCTAATTAAGGTAAAGTGCATTTATTTATAGTGGGTTGGATGATATCATGGAAAAAGAAATTTTCTCCCACTTTGGTTTGTTCCCTCTCACCACCTTCTTAAAGGAATTCTCAGGAGGCAGGCCCTCTAAAGATCTATTTTAATCTAGCATACATGGAAAGCAGAAAATGAACTTAGTCCAACAAGTTTGAGAAATTGATTCAATCAAATAGTGAAGGGCATATCCCTGTTGTCTTCCTTCATTCCAAACACTTCAAAAAAACTTGTTCTTTTTCAACCTCTTAACAAGGACGTTCTTATAAATGAAATGTTTGGTTAATTCCTCCCTTTCTTTCTACCAAATTGAATTCACACATTTGTCTTTTTGATCCACTTCAAAAAGTGGACAGCATATGCCTAATGCTTGTTCAACTTGGACAATAATAGGGATTTTCATTTTAAACTAGATTCAAATTGAAATGCCACAAATTAATCAATGCAAGCTTGATAAGATAAGTACCTTGTTTCAAATCTAGCAAAGGCTAGGCATGTTTTTGATTGATTTTTTTTTCTTTTTATTACTCACCTAGTGGTGATTGTTCCCACTCTGGCTCCACCAACAAGTTAGCCAACACAACCAACAAAGTGAAGAAATCTTGAAAACCAATTTGAAAACATGCTCCTAAGTTCTTTTTTATCCAAATTTGCAGGGTAAAAGCACAATAATCTGTCACCCTTTTACAAAGGAAAAGGATGACAAAATCAAAGTTGTTCAGCTTCAATAGTATAAAAGTCACATTTACGTTTGGAATTTGAAGATGATTGTTTTAAAATGGATGAAGTTTATGATTAATATTTTTAATATTTTTTTTGAATAAGTTTTGATATTTGTTTTTAATGTTTAAAGATGATTTTTCAGTTGCATAAACATGCTGAAAATTAGGGGTCTAGTTCCCGCCAAAACATTATATATAAATAAACATTTTTCCCCTAATTTCAAAATATGTTATAGATGACATATATAGCTAGTGCATGAAGAAATAAAAATTGGTTTGTGACCTATATTTTCTCTTTTATAACAATTCAAATTCCAACTCAC
>MU224166.1:657211-685492 GCA_018584345.1 Thuja plicata | reverse complement strand
AGTTTTCATCTCCTGCCATATTTTTCATAACAAATATATCCCAATCAAAAAAAGAAATATATATTCTTGAAGAGGAATCTCTCTTCTAGTGCACCATATATTTTTCAAATTTATTTAATATGTTTTAATATTTTTTTTCTTTCTCTGAATCAACATCTCCTTGACTATTAAAATACCTACTTGCAATATTTTTTAATTATAATAGACTATGTATAATTAAAAAACTATAAAATCTATAAGAGATATTCTTGACTCTGATCTCTACAAAAGGGTATTTTTTTATTTTTAAAAAAAGATCATTAAAAATTCTTAGAGTTATTGAAACTTCACTTTTCTAAAATAACTCTTTTTCTACGGTAATTAGCCTCAAAGTGGTATAAAACATACATTTAATAGACATTTCCAATTGGAAAAGTTAAAAAACTTATCTAACTTAACTATAATGAATCTAGCTAGACCATATGTTTGGCCAAAATTAATTTTTAGTTAGAAATACTAAAATTCAGCTGTGCTGATAAGTTGTCCTAAAAGGTTACAGATTATTGTGCTTTTACCCTGCAAGGATCAACATGAAGAACTTAAAAACAAGAAATCAACTCAAAATGTAGGGAATTTCTTCTTATAAGCAAAAAACACTTTTATATAATGATCATAAAGATGTTCTTCTTCCTTTAAATTTTCTAAAATGTTGGAAGCATGAATATTTTTATCATGTTTGATTTGTACTCTTACCTCTTTGCTTGTCTTTGTGACTTGAAACTCTAGTTTTTGCACTTTCCTGTGTTTGCTCATCTACGGAAAAACCATAGTTAGAGAGTTAGTAAACAAAATTTAAATATCTGAAAACAAAATATAACAAAAAATAGTAAGTGGCATTTAGCAGGTAATACACGACATTTCACTATTAGCAAGCGTTATTTAAAACATTCAAATCATAAATGAAACTTTACTACGCGGCATTTAAAAATGCACAGATGGTAAAATAATATTTGAAAGTGTCACAAAATGTTTTAAATGAAAAATACAATAGATCACACGTGGTAGTTGACTATTCACAGGTGTCACTTTACTGGCTTACGCGTCACACTTTATTTCACACACGACATTTAAAATAAGATAGAGAAAGAATAGAAACTACACGTGTCATTTATATGCTCATACGCATCATCAGATCACTCATACATGCCATTTCACCTATTTTCTACAAAATATTTCTACAAAATAGACGTAAAAGTGAAACAAAAACACACAAAACTTGATAAAAATGATAGAAATGAGGCCTAAAGCCCCACGGGGGGTGCCATTTGTGTGTGAGTTAATACACCTTCATGAAATTAGGATGATTAGCTACAATTATATGGAAAGAAACAAGCAATTTAATCTAAACAATTTAAATTAACATCCATAACATTGAAATGTTGTTGTGGATCACGGAGTGTGATCCGAAATGTTGATGCTAAAAAATTACACAAAATCAAAACCAAAAATCAAATTGAAAATTCTTATGGATTGTGAAAATCTGATCAATTTAATTCATAACATGCCATGGTTCTCTAACTAGGCTTTGCAAGTAGAGCTCTCAGCCTTAATCTCTTCTAGTGACCATCCTAGAATGAGAAATTGATGATAAATGCCTAATCTAGCTCTCAATTCTCTCAAAATCTCACAAAGATGAATTCAAATGCTCATGATAAATGATAAAATCCTCACAATTTTCTCTCAAATACTCAAAATACTACTCAATTGCTCTCAAATTGCCTATAGTGATGATGCTATGTATTCGAATTTGTAGGATATGTTTATTCTTAGAAATGGGTCATATTTATAGTAAAATCCCAAGGGTAGGGGGTAGAGTGAATTGACCATGGGTTAATCCTTGGTTGAGTTTGATCCTGCAATTGGTTTCAAATGGGGGGACCATTTAAATGGTTGTTCTCAAAGGGTGGGACAAGAAAACAAAATCCTCAATTCGCATTGTTTGATCAAATTGTGTTGAAAGAAATTAGGATTTATTTAATGTAATCAATTAATTAAATTATCCATGTAAGGGTGAATCGGTTCAATTTGATTTTTGATTTAAATCTATACAATTAATTGATTAAAATCAATTGCATAATTTAGTTGACCCCTTTTAGGCTTGAATTTAATTATTTGATTTCATTATTAATTAATCCTTTGATTTTATTTGATTTAATCCAATTTGATTTATAAATGTCCATTTAATTATATTTGGATCCATTTTAAGCATTTTGATGATATTTGCTGAGATTTGCTGATACTAAGACAACTGTTTAATTTTGGGTGTCTGCAAAAAGAGCCAAGATGACCAGAACACTATTTCTAGTGGCACCTATTTTCAGGTTTTTACTTGGCAGGAATTCTATTTTTGCTACCAAGGCATCTATTTCCAAGTTTTCACCAAGGCACATTTTCTTGATTTTTTCAATTTTTTGTATTTTTCACTCTTTACTTTTTTTTTTCTTTTTTTTATTTGACTTATCAAGACGCCCGTTTGCCAAGTTTTCACCAAGACTGTCACTTTTTTCAGCACTTTTTTCCAAATGTTTTTTACTTTTAGCTTTTTATTCTATTTTTTGACATTCTTCAAGATCATAAATGTATGTCCTGGTGACGAGCGAGTATGATCAAGCATAGAACTTCTTTAGGTGGAGAGTATTGACAGGATCAGTAAATGTGTCCCCCTTTAGAGTTGACATTTGATAGGCACTAGAGCCAAATGTTGTAGTGACCATAAAGGGACCCAACTAGTTGGGTTCAAATTTTCCCTTTTTGTCACGATGTTGTTGATTTTTAGGATTTTTCTTAAGCACAAGGTCTCAAACCTCTAATTCTCTATGTCTCACTATCTTGTTGTAGCATCAAGACATTCTCTTTTGATAGACCCTTAGATGGTCAAATGTTGATTTTCTACGTTCACCAAGTAGTTCTAGCTCCTAGATTCTAGAAATCTGATAAGCTTCATGAGTAATGAGTCCATCCAAATTGACTCAAAGTGAGGGTATTTCTATCTTGATGGTAAATACATCTTCTATACTATATACTAAGGAAAATGGTTTTTCCCCTGTAGGTGTTCTGATGCTAGTTCTGTAAACCCATAAGGCTAGATTGACTTGAAGGTGCCAGTCCTTCCCAGTCTTGCTCACTTTTTAATGCAAGATTTTCAAGATGTTCTTATTGGAGGCCTTGGCCTATCCATTCCCTTGAGGGTAGTATGTAGAGGAACAATTTTGGGTGAGTTTGAACTTGTCACAAAGGTCATCCATGTCTTTATTTTTGAATTTCCACCCATTTTCTGTTACAATGGATGAAGGAATAACATGTCTGCAGATGATATAATTGAGGATAAACATGGATACTTGCTTACCTATAGCTTTGATCAAGGGAACTTCTTCAACCCACTTTGTGAAGTATTCAATGGCTGTTATAATGAATTTGTGTCCACCAGAGGATGAGTGATAGATTTGACTAATCGGATCAAAGGCCCATTGTTGAAATGACCAGTGAGTAATAAAAGGTAATAGCTCACTTGCAAGAGTGTGAATTAGGTTACTATGAGTTTGGAATTTTTTGTATGTTTTATAAAAATGTATGGAATATTTTTCCGTAGAGGGCCAGTACTGCCCTGCCCATAAGAGTTTATTAGCTAACAAAAGACCATTTGAATCAGATCCATAGACACCTTCATGGACTTCCTCTAGTGCACACTTAAACTCTTTTTTCTAGACACCTAAGGAGAGTACCATCGAGAATTCTTCTATACAGGTCATTAGTCATGATAAGGTAACAAGATGCATTCCTCATAAGACTTATCTTTTCATTTCTAGATAGGTTATTTGGTAGAGTTTGATTTTGGAGGTAAGAGTGGATATGAGTGTAATGGGAGAAGCCAGTACCCACTAGGGAGAACATGACTTGGGATCCCAAGGAATTGTAGGTAGAAAAGAGGATTTCTTACACAAGGAAGTCATAGCAAGAGTGATGCTCTTCAAGTTGTAACATGGAGGTCAAGGTGGCCATAGCATCAACTACTTTTTTTTCTTCTCTTCGTATCTATTGGAAAGTAAAAAATACAAAATATTTCTTAAGAGCATCAATCATTGGTTTATATGGTAGAAATTTATCATCTTTTGTTAGGTATTGTGAAGGAAAGAAAAATGATTCTTTTGTGTTTATTTGTTTATTTATTTATATTAGGGTTTGATTATGTATCTCTCTAACCTTTACATTTAAATTAAATTGTGTTGATTGTATATTGCAGTTGTGATTAAGGAGAAGATAAGATGCTCTTCTTCCATCCTCAAATGCACAAATGGAAGATCCAAGTTGATTAACCCCAAAGAAGGATCAATGCACAAATGAATCAACTATTTGGAAAAGGGAGTAAAGAAGGAGATCTTAAATTCTGTTAATTGAATATATAGAGATGATATATGACAGTAATTGAAGAAATAGGAGAAATGTACTAACCTTAAAGAATTCTAGATCAAAGAATGCTATTTTCTGAGGTCTATACTTTGTTTCTGGAAAAACTAAAGTATGATCCAGAACCAGAACACAGAGACAAACAAAATCTAGAAATATATTTCCAATCTAACATAATCTTATGAAAAAGGTTGACCTTGACCCACAAATGTCAACCCTGACCTTGACATCATCTGTGAGGTGTAAAATAGCTTCATCGGGAAATTCTATCAGCAGTTGTCGTGTATCTTGCAAAGGAGAATTGTCAAGGTGAACAATAATAACTTTTCCTTTAATTATGTTTTTGTAGATGTATTCAATGTCAAATTTTCTAAGGATCATAACCCATTTAGCCAGCCTTCTAGTGAGAGTTTCATTATTTAATAAGTACTTGAGATGAACTATTTTGGCAATTATCTTAATAGAGTGTGCCAACATATAGTGTCTTAGTTTTTGAGAAGCAAAAACTATAGCGAGGCAAGATTTTTCAATGATAGTGTAGTTATTATCGTAAGACATTATGGTTCTCCTTATGTAATATATGGCTCTTTCTTATCCTGTTTCATCTTGTTGTGCCAACAAAGCTCCTAAGGATATATCAGTAGCAGAGATGTAAAGGAGAAGAGGCTTTCTCTAGATAGGAGCCATTAATATAGGCAGATTAGCTAGATACTCCTCAATTTTTTGGAAATGATTCTCACATCCTTCATCCCAGCTAAAGGTAACTCCTTTGTGAAATGCTCTTGTAAATGGTTGTGCTTTATCTGCAAGTTGGGATATGAACCTTCTAATAGATTGGATTCAAACTTGTAGATTCCTAACCTGACTGATGTTGTGAGGAGGTTTCATATCTATTATTTCCTCTACCTTTTTAGGATCAACCTCAATTCCTTTGGTTGAAATAATATATCCTAATAGCTTTCGAGAAGTTACATCAAAAGAACACTTCTTATGATTCGATTTAAGTTTGAATTGTTCCATTCTATCTAGAATCCTTTCTAGATGTTCTAGGTGAGTAGCCCTTCTTGCTAACTAGGCCAAGGTGTCATCTACATAGTCCTCTATGTTGTTATGCATCATATCATGGAATATAGTGGTCATAGCTCACTAATAGGTCACTCCAAAATTTTTGAGGCCAAAAGGCATGACGTTCCAACAAAACATGCCCTAGGAATAGGTGAAAGAAATTTTCTCTTGATCTTAAGCATCTATTCTTATCTAATTGTAGCCATAAAAGCCATCCATTAGTGAGAACATCTCATAACCAACTATGAGATCTATAATCATGTCAATATTAGGCAATGGGAAATCATCTTTAGGACAAGCCTTGTTTAGATCCTTGAAGTCTATGCAAACTTGAATGGAATTGTCAGATTTAGTCACAAGGACAATGTTAGAAATCCAATCCGCGTAAGATATAGCACAAATGAATTGAACTTTTAATAGTTTTTCAAATTCTTCTTTGACTAATAATATCACATGAGGATGCATCTTTCAAAAAAAAAAATTGACTGGCTTGATTCCAGGGGCAATTGACAAAGGATGCATAATCAAGTCTGTGTCTGATCCTGGCATATATTAATAGGACCAAGAAAAGTTGATTTCCTTTTTCATGAAGAATTGAATGAACTCTTTTTTTTCTTGCTTAGCTAAATATTGTGCTAGGTATATGAGTTGAGGTACCTTTGTCATTCCCAGATTCACCACTTGTGTTGGTTCTATCAGCACTGGTGATCTTTCTCCAAGGTGATTAGGAAGGAGATCAAGTTACCCATACTTAGGTGCCTTGGAGAGGTTTTCACTATTTGATACACCTTTTGTTTTTACTATTTTTGGATCTGATACTACCACAAAGTTGTTTTCACCATCAGAACTTCTTTTATTTTTACCTTTTCTCTTTAGGTTGAGGAACTTGATCTCCCCCTTTGTCATGTTTATGCTCATTGCACTGGTCAAAGAAGTGAGAGGTTCAATGAAATTTTGGTAGCAGGCCACACTATATTCATTAGGAGAAAAATGAGGTCTAGGGTCATATCAGGATTCCATTCAATGAGCTCAAGATGGATAAGAGGTAGGGATTCAATAGGTTCCAAGGATAGAATCAAGTTATCCGGGTCATGGTCTTCAATGGGTAAGAGAAGATTTGTGATAGCACTCTTTGGAAGGGTTTCCTAGACTATGATTCATCCTAGCACTTCTAGCAGAGTCAATGTTGGTATTATGGGGATTCATTTAGTTTGATCTAGCATTAGGATTTTCTTGTGCTTCTCAAGCAACCACACGCTCTAAAAAGACACTCATTGGCATGACTTTAAT
The DNA here is from genome assembly GCA_018584345.1 of Thuja plicata. Lineage (NCBI taxonomy): Eukaryota > Viridiplantae > Streptophyta > Pinopsida > Cupressales > Cupressaceae > Thuja > Thuja plicata. The sequence continues at coordinate 678,694 of MU224166.1, read as the reverse complement.
TCTCCTAGATGGAACACGTGGTGAAGGAGCCATTTTGAGTTCTTGAAGGTCTCTAAGATCGCAAGTGTCATCACTTTCCTCTATTTCATGATCCCCTTGTTCCCATCATCCACTTGTAATATTATTCCTATGATTGGTGAATGCATGCTTAACTTTGTTACTAGTTGATGCAAAGGTATGACTGGAGTACCAGTCTGAATCCTAGTCCTGAGTCGCAGATGCAAGAGCATCCTGGGGCTCTGCCCCAAAATTTGAATTTGTGTCATGAGGAAGAGGTGTCATTTCCTCTTTATAATCATTATTGGGAATAAGGACTGGTTCTGGGTTAAGATGTTCGCTTAGAGGTTCATTGGTGCGAACACTTCCTTCATGCAGAAAATAGGGTGTAAATTTGTGAACCACATCTATTTTGATATCCATAGTAGCATCAAAGAAGGATTCCCACTCATACTCATTAGAGTCTATTTCAATTGAGTGAGTTAAATATAACACATGCATAGGAGCCATTTTTCCCTCGATTAGGATTTTGTTCTTGTAGAATGTCATCTTTCCCATAATCAAATTGGATGGGAGCTCGATCTCTATTTTCCAAAAAGTAAGAGAGAGAGTCCTTGGGACACTTAGGTAATTATTTTTTTCACTTTGTCGATCCATTCCACACTGAGTGGATTCATCTTCTGACTTTTGAGAGGCACGAGAAGAGGCCTCTTCAATAGCATGCACCCCCTCATTTGAGAAATGTCATAAGTTGAGGACATGAGAGGTGAAGAAGAGTTTTCCCCAGTTAGGATCTTTTTTTTTTGTTTCTAGGTGCATGTTTGACTCCCGATTTGACATCTCTATAACATTTGAAGCACTAGATCCATTTAGTTCAAAGAAAGCTCTATAAAATGAGGGGACATATGGCTCCCCTTAATATTCTAGATTGTTAGTGGCAACATGCATCAATTGTTAAAAGGGGAGAGGAGTATTCTCAGTCACATCTTCAGTATTTGTATTATATGTATCTACATGAGAGCTACTAGGATGATTATTTTTAGGAGAATAATGAATCTTTTTCTCATGGTATCCTATGATATTCTTGTTTATAGGATCTCAAAATTTAGCATAAATGGGTTCCACAAGACCTTTGTCTTTACCCAAGGTTCCTTTACCTATATATCCTATTTGTGGCATCATCTGATATCCTTTCCTATATTTATGTGGATAGATCTCAATATTTTTAACTTTATTATTTTGCTCTTCATCTTTTTATAACCATGCAAGAAAAACCTTTTCTTTATTCTCTTCTAAAAGAGGCACTTGTGCCTTCACCATTCTAGTTCCCTCATGTATTTCTACTTGTTTAACATTTGAAGGTGGGAAAGATGGGGATGGCATATCATAAGATCTGGGAGAAGTAGGGGGAGAAGTCAACTGGTATTCTCCCATGCTTGTGTTGTTAATCTTATGTTTTTCTTCAAAGCTTTGCATGAGTGCCTTTTTAGCTGCATCAAAATTTTGTAATGCCTCCTTATTGTGTGGAACCATACTATCAGCTTGCTTTAAGGTGTTAGAGGAGTAGGATTTTTCATCCAAAATGGTCACTTCCACCCCATTTTAAGGAAATTTTACACATTGGTGATATGTGGAGGGGACCACCTACATGTCATGAATCAATGGTCTTCCCAGAAATATATTTTATGCTAGAGTAAAATCAAGCACTTGGCATGTGACATTTGTTTTAATAGGACCTACCCTAATGGGGAGTACCACAAGTCCTTTGGATGATCTCTCTTCCTTGTCATGTTCTTTAATAGTGATCTTAATTTAAGGATCAATGGTATGCTCAGAAAACCCTAGTGTTGTGACTATCTTGAACATACAAATATTTAACCCAGCACCTGCATCTATCAAAACACAACTGACCCAACTTTTTTGAATCAAAACCAATATGTACAAAGGCTGATTGTGTGGGTGACTAAGAGATTTTTCATCTTCCTATGAGAAAGATAGATAGTAAGGAGAGGTCAAATGATTTACCATGGTCTGGAATTGACTAGAATCAAGGTCATTAGGAAAATTGGTTTCAACAAGCGCAGTCTCAAGGACTTCCTTATGTGAAGGTGATAATTTCAACAACTCTAATATAGAGATATAACCAAGACTTCGTTGTAATTGGTTGATCAAGTTGTAGTTTGTAGCAACCTGATTTGAAGATGAAGGTTTTTCTATCACTACAATATTTTGTTTAGATGTGGATGTCACTCCCTTAAGGGTGACCTTGGATTGACCTCTAGTAACCATATTAGCATAATCAAGCTCCTTATCCTTATTGATAATGACATTGATGGATCTGTTAGAGGGTTCAAGCATGTGAATCACGTTGTTGGTGTTGGTATATGTATGATTTACCATAGCTCCCATAGTTTATGATGATTCACCTTTCTCATGGGACTAAAAAGGTTTTTTGAAGGCCTTATGATCATCATTTGAGCCATGAGTAGCAATTGTGATAGTTTTGTTATCGATTAGATCTTGTATCACATGCTTCAGTTTGATATAGTGATTTGTCCAGTGTCCTTTATTTTTATGAAACTCATAGTAGTGATTGTCATTCCACAAATTTGGTTTTACCTTGACTTATCATTGTTTTGAGTTGGGAATTATGATGATCTTGTTGAAAACTAATGTTTTTAGTGCATCTTCCAAAGGTTCTCCAAGAGGAGTGAAGTTTCATTTGGGATGAGGGATTCACAACACTTTGTCTTTCTGAGTATCCTCAGTATTTTTAGAAGTGTTGGGAGTAACCATACTTTGCCTAGAACCCTACATGATAGTAGTATGGTTAAACATTGGATCATTTAGTTTAATCTTGGTTGATTCAACAACACCGTTGTTAACCACATTGTAGTTCTTGTTCCCATACATATTCTTTTCCTTGTTATTGTTATTGTTATTGTTGGTGGAAGAATTGATATCTTTATTCAAAGTAATATCCACTTTTTAGATGAGGACATCCTCTATTCTCATGGAACTGTCAGCCAAGTCACTAAAAGAGGTGTGCTTTTTCATTTATGCTACATAGTTCATCTTGGGAACTAGATTGTTGATGAAAATGTCAATCTTTTCTGATTCTGGTATTTGTCTAGGGTATCTTGAAAATATCTTCCTCAATCTTTGGAGAAACATAACAAATGGTTCGACCGTATTCTGCTTGGTGTTGCAAAGGTTGAGCATTGTGACCGTGTATAAGATGTTGTAAGACTAGTGTTGAAGAAACATTTTCACCAGCTTGTCAAATGTATGTATGTTAGGTGTGAGTTTTGTGAGCCATTCCAAGGCTTTGCCACTAAGGATTTGTGGGAATAGTCACATTAGATATGTTTTCTCATGCATAAAATCTATAATGAGAATGCAAAATTCCATTACATGGTCTTGAGGTTCACCTTCCCCATTGTATTTATCATATTTGGGAATTTCAACCTTTGGCGGTGAAGGTGGCATGTGAAAATTCTTAGCAAACAGGAAAGGACATATGGATTCCAATGAGCAGTTTCTAGGAGGTTGTTCCATTTCTTTCTTGAGTTCCCTTAACTTTTGTCTCATATCATGTAGTTTCTAGTTGAGGATAGTGATAGGTGACTCCTCTTCCTATTGTATGAGTCCCTCAAAGTCAAAATTAGGTGGCAACTTAATACCAGTTGATGCTAGATACATAAAATATTTGTCCTTGTCCAATTGCATGATGGATTGCATCATCTTTGAAATTTTTTATCTTGGTAACAGTTCCTAATTTTTTCAGAAGTGGGCTCCTCTATGGAAGAAGAATCACTAGTATGTTGACTCTAGTGATCATGTTGGGACCCCCATTTGTAGGCGGACATGGTTTACATGTTCTGCGCAAAAAATGTTGAAGAGTCAAATAATGGTATTGTTGGTTATGAATTTGAAGTGTTCTTGTGTGAGATCTTTTGATCTATCTTGGGCTTTTGACAAGAGAGTAAGTCTTGAGAAAATTCATCTATAGCTTTTCCCTTAAAATCAAGATCAACTTTTGACTTCTCATTTGGACCATGTACAACAATCTGCAACTAATGTCTCTTAGAGGATCAAGGTGCCAAGTCAATGTCAAAGCTTTAAAGGATGTGTGTGATGGAGAAATAGAAATTTGGTTGTTGAACTTGTACAAGGTATCATGCATTTAGGGTCCTAATACCTACTTAGATGACAGTAGTGATGAAGTTGACAAAGAACTAAGAGAAAAGAGTCAATATGTTTGAGATGGTTGCAAAAAGATAGGAAAAAAGGACAATGACGAGTATAACTACCAAATTTGAAAGATGAAAAGACTGTGATAGGGTATGATAGCTTCTATTGCAATAATGTGACCAAATGACAAAGATCTTAATGTCAGACTGATTTCAACTCAGGTCTCATACGACAATAGAGGGGTTTCCAAATGTCAATACATGAGTACTGATATGATTTTATGCCCTCTAAATGTGTTTTCATATGACAAATGCAATGGAATGAAATGACAAAAGACTCTAAGATAGTTTGCCACTTGTGTATAAGAAATTTTGGACAATTTCATCTAATTTTTGAGGTAAAAATCTTGATGTTTGTTGTTTTCTACTATCAAAGTGTTTTTGTTTGAAGGATATGTCAATTTCAAGGTATACAAGCACATCAAACACAAAATTTGAAGAACCAAACACTTTGTACCCTATAGTCAATTTTTCTTAGTATCACAATCTTTTCCCACACTTGATATTCCTTCACCTCACACAAAGTGATATTGGATTTTGCTAGGACTAGGTACATTGTGGGTTTTTCAAAGAGACTCATTGCTCAAATCACATAAGCTCCCCCATGCCACATTCATTCTTTAAAAATCCTTGGGAATACATATGTTGGGTGTAAAATCTTGGGGTGATCTGGGTAAAGTCCACTTAGATAAATCCTTGCACAAATATTACAATACTTTTAGAGGTATATCGGGTAGCCTCTATCTAAAAGGTGTTTAGTAAGTTCATCTGTTCATGACTACCCCTTGTAGTTTCACAAGAAAAATTGAGGCATATAGCCCTAGAAGCACCCAAAATGTTTATTCTTCCATGCAATATTGATACCTCTCAGCCTTACACAAGTTGAATATATCTCCCTACAAGAGAGAAAGCATTAGAGATAGAAATATCGAAGTATTCCCTCTCTTTGTATTAAAGGAAGAATTTGATTATAGTGGGGTGGAAGTAGCCAGCTCCACTTGTTCCCCACTTAGGTCATTTGCAAGAGATTTCTCCCTTGGTAGGCCCTCTAAATGTTTATCTTGAAAAGTAAATGGATTAGTGACAAAAACAAGTCTAGATTTCTAATTTTCTCTCAAGGAGAAAAGAGCATACTCTCCTATCTAGTATCATTTTATCCACACACACACACGACATGCTTTAAGTCCTTTCCCAAAGATTTAATTGCTTAATACAAAACAAGTGAGTCTAGGTTTTTGATCTTCCCAAAAAGAAAAGAGAGCATACTCCCCTAACACTTATTTCAAGTTATATAAAAAATATCTCTCTAGTTAATCTATGTGCCTATGAATAAAAAAAATGCTCTCAAGCATGATCATTTGGTTGATGTGATTTGAAGGCAACCTACAAACACAACCATTTTTAATCTCAAATTTCCTTTGGCCAGGGTTCTACAAGCACAAACCCTTAGTATTTGTATCAAGATAGTGTGTAAATGTGGCTTTCTCACGAGAATCTTTCTCAAAATGTTCTAAAAAAATCAGTTAGGTTGCAAAAAAAATAGTAAAAAGACCAAAGATGACATGTCAAAGATTAGAAACCCAAAATTAGCTCAAGAGAAACCCTAAAAATACTTGTTTCTGAAATGACAAAGTACAAAACACAGACTAGCATCAAATTATGTACGACAATACAATAGTTTTCATACGACAAAATAGAATCTCACAAAACCTCATACGATGAATCTAATGCTCTAACATGATAAAACATAGGAGATAAAAGTTAATACGACAATATACCTACTGCTAGATGATAAAGTACCAATCTACAATTTTCCGTATGACAAAGAACAAAAAATAGTATGATAGAAAGAACAATTTCATCAAAAATATGCAAAAAATTGTGAAAATGGAGCAAAATGCAACTTTTTGCCATACGGTGGGTGCCAAAAATGTGTGTGGTAAAATGTGAGATTAAAATCTGCAACCAAACACTTCAATAAACCATTACATCAACAAATTATCAAAACCATAAGATTCAAAGCACTAAATTAAAAACCCTTGAAATTGGCTTATTTCTTCCTAGTTGAAGTGAGTGTGATTCCCATAGTTGTCCATCTGATTGGACATAGACAAATCAGTGACTTGAATACTCCAAAACCAAAGATTCAATGCAAGATGGAGAAAGATGCATGGACTTGCAAACTTTTCTCTTGAAAGCTTGAAGATGGAAATATATGAACTAGCAAGCTAAATACATAACAACTATATGAAATAGAACTAGGATGCAAGATTTAAGCTTATAGAAATTATGAGAACAATGGATCTATATTAAGCTATAAAGGAAACTAGAATTCCATCGAAGCTAAGAAATGAAGCTAACAATACAAGAAATGAAAGAAACTAGAATGAGAGCAAGAGAAGCTATGAATGCACTAAAGAAACCTATAATGAAAATAGCATAATAGATTTACTCCAAATCCTCTCCTCTTTTCATGAGCAAGGGAGCTATCCATTTTATAAAATATTCCAAGGAATGGGTGGTTGAGATTCAAAGGCAAAAGAAATTAATCAATGGTGTAGATGCAATTCCTCTGAATCCATGTGAGATGATAAAGGGATTTTAATTGGTCAACTTATGAGGAGAATAAGACAAAATTGGTATTTTCTCCTTTTTATTTCTTTTATTTGATTTTTGAGTGCACACCAATGTGTGAATGGGTTCACTTTTTTTTTTTTTTACTTCGGACCATTTTTGGGTGATTACAGTGACAACAACATTGATGACATTACTTGTGATATTGATGATTATAATAGCTCCACTCTTGATTTTTCATATACTAATGGATATATTAGATATTTATTTTATGAAAGTGATGATTATATTCTGGATTACATACCTAATTTATTTTATGATTCACACTATGATCATGGTTTAGAAATTTTTACTGATTCATATCTAGATCCCATTGATGGGAGATCTACTAGTGTTTATTGCCTCTTTGCAGGCTTTGGTGCTATTTCTTGGAGAAGTATATATGAACAATGTCCATCTCTATTTTATATTGGAAATCAATATAAATAATATACACATGCATCTAAACCAGTTCTATGACATCAATGATTATTTGAATATTTGGGACCTCCTCTCAAAGCAAGTCCTATGTACCATTCAATCTCCAAGCACATATCACTCTAGAGTCACTTCATAAAATAATATGTTGAAGTGACACATGAGTCCCTCCTCTATTGCAAGCGCAATGATCAATTTTTTGATACCTTAACAAAGAATCTTTCTAAAGAGAGATCTAAAAATCATTGTAAACATCTAGGTTTCATACGTATTGCTCTAATCTCCCCAAGTAAAGATTAAAGGGGGATGTTAGAAATTAATCTTTCCTTTGTAAAATATGTAATTAAAGAATAAACCAAGGACATATCACATATTTGTATTTCCTTTAATAAGGAAATTAGATATTCCTTCTTAAGAGGATTCCTACACATGGCACTCACCTAATTTGAATGTGGAACTCATAGAGTATAGGAGATACATACAAACTCCTTCACTCATCTCTACTTAAGAGATGCTTCTCACACACTTCTCAAGTTGTTGCTAAAGTTTAAGTTGGTCCTCATTGGAATTATTCTCTCTTCTTCTCTCATTCTCATTATTTCTCTCAGAATATTGTAATGAGCTTCTTTTTGAAGCTCTCTCTCCTTCTTGGCTCCTTGCCTAATTCATATTATATGCAGAAGGGGTTTTAATTTTTTTCCCCTTTCAAAATCTTTGTCTCTTCTGTTGAGCTTGGATATTCTTATACTTTTGGTGAAAGTTCTTGTATCACTCTTCATCATTTGGTAATGGTAAAACTCTTCCCTCTTGCCTCACTCTCTTATATTATTTCCTTATCTCTATTATTTTCTTAATATATTTAACAAAGTTGACTAAGGGTTACAAAATATTAGTAAATCTAATCAGAAACTCAAGCCATCGCCTCTCAAGCTCTATAAAGATATAGTCATCAAAATTCTATCCCTTCAACATCCCACGACTACATAAATGTGAACCAAAAGATAAATTTCATCCTTCTACCTTCCTACAACATGAAACGTAGAGCCACCACCACAAAAAACCATCTGCAACATAAAGAATTCAAATATCTTCCTCAATAGTCACCATAGTGTGAAAACTCTATCGATGGCCAATATCAAACCTTAAATTTATTTTAAAATACGGTCATCCGATCAACCCTTAAAACACCTTCAAGCCCATAAGCCTAGGACACATGGTATTTCCACGTATCATTTTCGGTTACACTTGACTTTTCCTCATCAATCTAGACATGTGTCACTCAGGCGTGATCCCACAATGAAGAAATAATTTGTACCTTTTCTTAGCAGCATCACATCAATTGTTAGATTAAAAAATATTTGCTTGATTCTTTACTTTACTTTTAGCTCAACGAGGTCCCACCACTTTCCATGTGTCACATATTCATGATGCCTTGAAGAGTACCCTCCTCACATCTATCATTCATGGGAATGCACCCACTGCTAGATCAACTTTGATCTGACCGTGACTTGCTCTTGCCTTTATCTTTGAAAATGTCAGCTCCATAAGCTTGAGATGGACACTTTTCATTCAGGCACGATTCCTTGATGGTTATCCTTACTACAATATTTTATCAAGCCATTACATGCATCATTGGATTAAAAGTAATTTTCTTGACACTTTAAAAGCGTAGGATACCACGGGGATTTTAGACTTAGGAAAAATTAATATAGAGGCCCCACAATGACTTAGGAATTAAAAGGAAATTCCCCCCACCCACATTATGAATTAAAACCCATGACTTAAAGAACACTTAAGTGGATCCAAAAAAGGAAACACATGAAAATACAGAGCATGGTAGACCTAGGATTTAGAGAACCATGGAAAATGAAGAGTTGGACCATAAGGCAATTAGGGCTTACCAAAAAGGCTCAAACATAGCATAAAATAGGTAGGAATTAGCACTGTGCAAATAATTTGTATTCCTAACAGATGTCAACATATATTTCAATTGGAAATAGTAGAAGTCTCAGAAAGAGTAGTTATCATAGGTACAAGCAAGATTGGTAGGTGTGTACGTATATTATACAAAGAGTTAGCATATGCAAGCACATACATGTGTAGAGGCATGAGTGTATACCTTATGTCTAAGGTCCCTAGATCTAATGATGGTATTTTCGTAAGTTATAGCTATTTTGGTAAAGAGTAGTAATAGTACAGTGACAAAGGATTTTTTGGTTTTCTGAGAAGGGGTCAATCAATAAACAATGTCTCTTTAAAGCTTAAAGACTTAAACATTAATTCAACTTGATAAGAAAACTTCAATATTAACTAAAGAAATAGTTATTTCACTATCTCAATCAATAACTTAAGTAATCAAAAAAATATCATGCATAATAAACATTCAACACTTATGACACAAGTATTTAATGAGGAAATCCAATTTGGAAAAAAACAATATGGGAATTGTTACCCACAAATAAAAATATCATTTTGAACTATGCTCGGTTTAGAACCAATCCTATAAAAGATAACAATAGACATTTTAGAATGTGGCCTTGTTAGGGGATTTTCCTTAGATATTTTAGGATCTTCACCCTATTAGGAGTGGCCTGGTTAAAGGGCTTGAAACACTCTTTTAGAATGTCACCATTCACAAGGATTTACAATATGATTTTTAAGTCCACTCTATTGAGATATTTTCTTTCTAAAAATGTTAATAAGTAACAATATAAAATTTGATCTATAATACTATAACTACCTCTTTTTTTATTAGATCCCTTACACACTCTTTGAAGTTACTGGCATCAACACTTCATAAGTCTCTTCTCTAGACTCATATTTCCACCTCTTTCTTCTTCACTGCATTACTCAGTAGCACATCCACACTTCAAATTTCCAGCCTCTTTATCATTCCAATTCATCCTTTATATAGACTCAATTTTTCCTCTTAATCTCCTTGATTAGGTTTTCTTTCTTTTACTCTCAACTGTGAGATCAACTTTATGAACTGATTCAATTAAATTGATACTCAATAAATAAAATTATAAACTCCTCAGAACTTGAAATTTTCTTGGAAGTGGTAATCTCTTCCTTGTTCATAACTCATTAACTAACTATGTACTTAGTTTATTGGCTTTCTTTCTAGCTAACTTTGTGTATACAATGTCTTTGCTTGCTTTCTTTTTAACTGACAAATAATTTCCTTTTACCAACAGTTTTTCCATTGCTCGATAACTGAACTATTGCCTTTACTAACTTAACCATTCTCCTTTACAAAATTGATATCATCAAATTTAAAGTAGAAAATAGTTATACCAATACCTTATCATTTTTTGATATGTATTAGCTTCCTAATTAAGTTCTTCAGCTTCACAATTGTTGTAATGCTCGGCCAGGGTACCCAGGAGAACTAATCTAACCATGACACTAAGTTGACAAGATAACTTTTTTTTTAATGTTTACAAATAATAATGATAACAATGTAGAAGCAACACAATGAGATACATGACATACACATAAGTAAAACTCAACAAAGGTTATAAATCTTGAGGGTTCCTTGACGTAGAATTACTTAATCAAAATAATCTATGAATGACAACTATAAAGAACTAACATAAAGGATACAACAACTAAATTCAATAATATACATCCCATATAATAGGGCCACATATATAACTGATACCCAAGGTATACATACATGAATTAGCATCTACTACACAAGTTGCATGGTATGCAATAATACATAATTAACACAATATAATACTTCCTCCAAAGGATGTCAACCAATATACACATACATGAATTAGTATCTACTACACAAGTTGCAGGGTATGCAATAATACATAATTAACACAATACAATACTTCCTCCAAAGGATGTCAACCAATATACACATATGGTACAAGTATACAACTCACGAAACTGAACAAGTCTCTGTAAGACTAATAAGATAAAACTGCAACAAGGTTCATCCAAGCATGAAGAAGAACCTTCAGAATCTCTATGGTAATAAGAATCACTACCACCCAACCTCGTGGAACAAAGGTCCACTCCCACCATGCTGAGGAGATAACATCAGGCCCACACAAGGCAGCACAACAAGAAAAACTAAAGAAGAAGTATAAGGATAGGAAAGACAAAGACACATTGGAGATCCAAGTTCAATACAAAGGTACACCATCCAAAGATAAAGGACATACATAAATCAACCACAATACCAACATGAACCAACTATCAAAACTAAAATCCAAATGCCAAAGACAAAAAAAAAGGTAAAGAAGGACCTATGGAGGAGACTTAGACTATATTCTATGGGAGTGTCATCACTTGAGTTACCCTGAATTGGCCACTCTGGACCCTAGACCATCAACATGACTCATGCTGAACTAGAATACCCTCTCATAGAGAGGAGGAATATAATCATACCTACTCTCTAGGTATCATCCAATTCTCATCCTTATCCTATACAAATGCTCAGGGCATGAGTGAGGCATCATGGTCTATCTTGTATTTAATGTTAACTCCAAGTTGTATTATTAAAATATCACTTATAAATAAATTACGGTAGGTTACCTTGGTACTGGCCTCTTTGGGCCCCAGACCCCTATAATAAGCCACTCCCCTAAGATGCACCTAATTAACCAACCCCTAAACTCAAGTTCATAAATAATATCATAAGACCCATAAAGTAAGATGGTGAAATATAGTTCCCTAAACAAGATACTTGGAACACATACTAGTCTTCGAATCATAACATCATAATGACACTCTAAAGTGCCCATAAATATAGGAACTTATGACAATAATGTAGGGTAAATGAAATCAAACCAAAACAATCATCAAAGTACACAAAATATAAACACAAGTATCAACAGCAGATCACAACCCAAAATGACAGAGTTTCATTAAGGAAGGAATACACCATTCATTTCAATCATAACCCTAAAATATGTCATGATATGATAAATAGACTTTTAGAAAGAACTAATTCAAAATTTAGTGATAAACAAATCTATAATCACATTATGCAAATTCATTTATCTATTAAAGTTACTTATAGACTATAATTAATTTTCCAAGAAAAATGTACATTAAATCCCTTATAGATTAATTTTAAAAACTCTAACATATATAAATTAATCTATTACATAGTTACTAAAATTCAACAATAATTACAATAGTATGAAAATACAAACATAATAACACTTAACAGATGTTAATATTCTAAAATATTAATATTATGTGTTAATCAAATTAATAAGACCTCATATATGTATATAAGAATGAATAATATTTAAGAATAAATAGCTAAATAATAATAATAATAAGCTATGTAAAAGTTTATACTTATTAATTAAAATATACTTTAATCAAATAAATAAAAAATCTAAATTTAAAATAAAATAAATTTAAATTAACCTATATAAATTAAACCCTTAAATAAAATAATTTTATTTAAATAAAGTAATTTACATTGTGAAATTTTTTAATAAACAAAAAATATAATTAAAAAAACTAAATATAATAATAATGGGTGGGGGGGTGGTCCCCATGGGGTCACAACCCTACGAGCTTCCTCGTGGGCCCCCTCCTATTCCCATACGTCTACGACCTCCTTTTATGGACCGGGCTTAGCCGACAACTCCCTATCAGCGGCAGAGGCCCTGTTAGGTACGACGGGCCCTGCCACCTCCAGTAGTGGGCTGTCATGCGTAGGCCCGTGGGGGGACAGGGGTCGAGGGCCTGCCACCCCACCTTTTTTTTAAACATTTTTTTTTATTAATTCATTTTTTTAATTTTATTTTTTTTATAAAACAAACTATCAACTTAGTGTTTTTTAATAAACATTTTTTTGTTTATTATTTTCTTTCAAAATACCTTTTATATTTTTTTTTTTTAAATTCAGGTGAAAAAAAAAAGTCTATATTTTTTTTACAGCATCCCAATTTTTTTCTTTTTAATTTTTTTCAGCAATATTAATAAGAATAATTTTCTTCTTTTTCAATAATAAATTGTTTAATCCATATTTTTCAATAAAAGAGATATGTTTTTCAACCAAAATATCTAAGGGAAGAAAAGTGAGATTTCTTTAAAACATGCAAATTGATGCAAACAAGGAAAGAATTCTAAATTTAATATTTATTTATTTTCAAGAAGAGTTATTTCTCAAGCATGTAATTTAAATCCTTACTATTCTATTTCCAAGCAGATCTAGATCTGGGGTTTGGGAAAGAACATGGTAAAGGTGAATTATCTACTTTTCAAGGTAAGGAATTCACAGATATGAGGGTTTAATCCAATTTCTTTTGGTTAAAATCACAAATTTCTATCCAAGAGACATTTTCCATAGATTTGAAACTCTAAGGCCAATATTGAAAGCTAAATCATTCCAATTGAAAACCCTAATGTCAATTTTGCATCCAAAATAATAAAATGAAACCCATATGACCAAAAAAATAGATCTGGCATGCAATATGAAGGAAACCACAACATTGATCCAATAACATATTCCTTCAATTTTAACCAATAAAATCATATAATAACAAACAAGGAAGATTCAAACAAAGGATCCTAGTATTTCAGATGCATAGAAGACAGAGATCTGAAAGCTAGAATTAACAAGATCAAGATCCTACCTTAATAATTGATGAGAAGAAACAAATTGAAATCCAAAGCAATGAAGAATCCAAAAATGCTTGTAAGCTTCCACAAAACTTTAATCACCTGATTTCTCCTTCTCCCTGATTGAACATCTCAAAATGGCTTTCAATCAAAGGATATAGAAAGCCAAACAATTAGGTTTTCAAAAAGTGAAAACCCTAATGAAATATTAATTATCTAATTAATAATTAAAACAAATCCTTTATTTTGAATTTTCACTTAAAGCATGCACATCTCAACATTAGAATATAAAAACAAAGTCATAACTGAAAATGCATGAGAATATATTTCAATTAAATAAATCAATTAATCATGCAACGTAAAGTATTCACTCAATAATTCAATTGCACAACTAATTACAATTATTATATTTAATATTTATTAAATCTCAATTATTTAAATCAAGACGTAATAATTAAATCAATTAATTAAATATAGGCATTTAATTAATATTTAATTATTAAATAGTCATATATTTAATATATCAATGTTTTAACCTTATTAAAGGTACAATAGTTAACTTTAATATTTATGTGTGTTATTTTGTGGATCTGCAAGCTACAACACAACACTTCAATATGTCATTGTATTAGTGAAATAAATATGTAAATCAACGAAAAAGCACACAAATATCACTAAAATTGACATATTGCTCCCTATCTAAGAAGAGTTTGAATAATGCTATAATTTACCTTCAGATTATGCATTTATCAGTGACATATTCATGCTTAGAATGGAAGATTTAATCTAAATGCAAGAAGAAATGCTCAATCGAGGTTCATTTTAAACTCCAAATGAAAGATTATAACAATGCTAAATATTTGAGCTAAAATGCAATATAAATCTCCACAAATAAGATCAACATAAATTTGCAAATGAATTATTAAAATTAGAGGCCCATTGAGCTCACAATTCATTGTATTTATAGAAAAATTTGAGGATGAGAGGTTAGGATTCAAAGTTGAAGAGACCTTGAGATTGAATCTTTGGTGATCCATGTGAGGTGATCCAAGTGATTTCTCTCTCATTAGCTAGGGAATTGACTTTCCCTTTTGCAAGTGAGGAGTTGTAATTAAAATTTATTTAATTCCCTTTTAATTAATTACCTTAGCCATGTATTTGATTGTTTTTGATTTTATTGATTTGATTTAATTGTCTAAGGCGATTACTGTAAATTAGTGATAAGATCACTTAGGAGATTAAATCTGATTTAAATGAATTATGTCGATTAATTGAAGAATTTTCTTGACATAATTAGGGTTATGATTACACTTAGGGAAAAAATGGTCTATGGTTAGACAAGACCAAATTAGGGTGGTTACATTTCCCCTCTTTGAATTGATACGCGAGCAGTGCATTGATTCAAATAAAGTATAGAAGTTGACTTTAGAAAGTTTGAGAATTCCACACTTGATTGAATGAAATGTCTGATGAGATCAATCTCGTACTTTATTGGAATAAAAATGATACTATTGACTTTAAACTTCATCGGACAAAGGTCAACAAAGATCTTGAAGATATCAATTATGAACTTGATTTTTGAACAAGAATTGATAACACTACCGCTGAACTTGATCGAACATAGGTTAGTATGAAGCTGCTAGGAGCTTAACAAAGATCTAAGAATATGAAGTCATAAGATGCATAGAATTTAATAACTGAGGCCTTCCATCCAACAGTCCTGACTTAGTCAAGGGAAACTTCCATGCCCTTAGTCTTTTGATGATGAAGTTGTTTTAATGCACTTTGAGAAAGAATTTGATTGATTTAAGTGTGATCATGCCCTCCTCAAGAACCAAATCAAAGGAAAAATAATAAAATCCATCTTTAGAATGACATATCACTTGAACGGATTGATTGAATATCGAAAAGAATCAATTAGAAGAAATGAAGAAGCGAAGGTGTGTTAAGGGAAAACATTTTTTAACCAAGTTAACGACATTAAAATGTGAGTTTTGTGTTTGATAAAATTATGTAGGACCAAGATATTGATGAATAATGTGCAATATAAATAATAGAGAACCTAGAAAATTGATTGTGTAAAGCCTGTGAATCAATTTCAGAATATATGGAGAAATTCTATATTTTTGGAACCTATCGTAAAATTTGTACTATGTTGTGTAAAACATTGTCTGCACATTCAATTTTGTTCCTGGTAGACCAGAAAGGAATAAAATTGAATTTTGATAGTCTAGGAAGAGTTCTAGAGCTCCTAAATAGCTCAAAAAGTTTAATATACATCCAAAAATTTACTTTATACACATTCATTTTCATTGTTACCCTTAGTAATTCTAGAGCTGTGAAGAGAAGATGGTGGTCCTCATGCATACAAATAAATTTGAGCTCTCCCATCAACATCAGCACTTGACCAATTACACACTACCAGTGAGTACCGAAAAACCTACCTTTAACTGTATTCAGTTTCCATTTTAGTTGATTTTTTTAATAGTTATGTACCTTCCATTTTTGCATCGCATCTTGCATAAGGGATCGCGTCTGATTAATCCCGCGTTGCATCCCATTTTTTTTCAAAATACCGTGTCATATCCAGTAATTCCTGGATCATACCTTGTTAGGTAGTTTTGAATCACATAGGGTGATTTTTAGTTGAAATTTTGATTTTTTTGCATCCTGTTGAAATAGGATTGCACCTTGTGGCCCATGTCGTATCATGTTAAAACATAATCGTTTCCTATATAGCCCATCGTATCCCAAAAATCTTGTATCACATCACATAAAAATAATCAAAACCATAAAAAAAAAAATCATTTCTAGTTTAGAAGTCAGGTTTTTTTTGTTTTTGAATGTCTTTCACTTTCTGAAGGCCAAAAATAGTTATCTAATAGCTTTGTTACTTAGTTGCCTTAGTGAAAACACTAAATTGAACCTGTATGTGATTTTTGTTGACAAATTGAATTCAAGATTGTTTCTTTCCAAGGTCCCTATCTAGGTCATGTCTTTACTTTATCACATTCATTAACAGATCTGGAGCTACAGATCATAGCTTGAGTATGATTAGCTTCTCTAAGAGATTTACCCAATTTCAAGGTTAATCGGGGGTTATTGAATGCGCTTGCCGAGAGATGGCATTTAGAGCATAACACCTTTCATCTCTTGACAAGTGATATGATAGTCACACTAGAGGACATGTGACATATCTTACAGATTCCACTTATGGGTCGGGAGGTACAGTTTGAGTCTTGTTCTACTATATCTATTTTGTCAACGCAATGATTCTTCAGAGAGCAGACCATAGTGCAGTGATATTTGACTTGGGATTATATGTGTGATCATTATGATTGTTTACCCATGTACTTAGCTATATTGTTTGGAGGCATCCTCATGCCTGATAGGGGACAACATGGTTTCATGTGTGGCTGGGTAGATATGTTAGAGCAGATGATTGAAGCATATCACAGATTTGCTTGGGGTAGCTGTACATTAGGCTACATATACAGAGAGCTGCATGAGATCATTTATCAGTATTCCCACAGCATGACTGTAGGGATTTTACTTTTATAGATTTGGGCTTGGGATCATATCCCTGTGACACGTCCTATAGTTGATAGGAAACAAGGAATATAGTAGATGTATGCATATATGTACTCTAGATTGATTCAGTAGACCCATCTAGGCAAGGTTGACTACTGATGTTGATTGTTTGATGACATGATAGTTGTGGTATGGCATCCTTATCTTGATTGTGAGTAGTGGGATTGACATAGGTGGCAGATGTCATACTTCTTTCAGAGTCGATACCTGATTGGGAAGACCTGGTATATTGTTGAGAGGTTTTGTGTGACATGTGTTTTGAGGCACTATGGCCGTGTCAAGGATAGATGTCAGGATGTATCAGTCTATGCGTAGATCTAAGATGAGTAGCCACTTTGAGGAGTCAGACTAGAATATCAGACTACACAGCAAGAGATTAGCCAAATGGTTGCAGTGGGATGTGATTATATGCCAGATTTTATTGATGTAGGTTGCATGTATGGGTATCTTTCATAAATGTTACAGTATTCATTCCCATGATTCACATCTCTAGATGAGGTAGTTCCTCATATAGAGGACCCGTTAGATTATGATCTTTCTGATGATAGACTTGTTAGAGGTAGAGGCAGAGCCTAGTGAGACTGGGGAGGTGGGGTTAGACATAGAGGGAGAGATGGGAGAGATGGTAGGCACCCACTTTCGAATGATGGAGATGATGGTGGGGATGATAGGGGTTGTGGTGTAGTGGGCGCCAATAGTAGTAGAGAGAGAAAACATACTTGATTTAGATTGGTCCCTCCACAGAGAGATCCTAGTCCTTTTCTTACTAGGGACCATCAGAGATAGTAGCAGAGATCCGCAGGATAGGGACCCAGTGGACAGGGTCCACCTAGAGATACAGAAAGAAGCTTTGGTAGGGATGGTGACAGTTTGTCTTAGTTTTAGTGAGATCATGAGCAGCTTAGAGCTAGAGTTACCAATTTAGAGGCATTATTGGTAGACAAAGATATACAACTTGAGCAATTAAGAAGAGAGAGAGATACGCAGGCCCATACAATGACACACCAGGATCAGAGAGCTGCATATTATTTTGAACTATATCATGCTACACTTGTAGAGGGATAGAGAGATCCTTCTTATCCTCGTATAGCACATTATTCTTAGGGAGCGATGCCTCCACCCACTCCTTTTATACAACCTCCCCCTCCTCTAGATCAGGGAGAGGGTGATAGTCAGACATGATTTTGTACTTTATGATATATTGTATACATTGATCCTGTTATGATCATCCATTGTACTTCATATTTTTCTACATGTAGATCTCTTTCCCACTTATATTCTGATACTCTTTTGTACATTTGTCATATGTTCCATCATTGATATATCTGAGATAGTTGTTGTTGATCTTGATATGTTCATGGGTTCTCTTTGCTTTGATAGATGTTCTTAGATTGATACACATGTGATTATGTTCTTGGTCTCTTGATGAGTTTAGAGTAGATTCATGTGATAACATAATTTGATGCTCTTTAATTAGGTACTGATATTTAAAGGTGTGTCAATGATGCTAGATGAATATGAAAATGTATGCTTTTGAGATTTTCTTTATGCAAATATATGTATCGATGCACTTAAGATGTAAAAATAGATGTAATGCTTGAATGCTCTATTTTTGTATTTTTCTCTTTCTCATATATGAATACAGAGTGTATGTCATGGATATGCAACAACATTGATATTAGTAATATAGATTATGTAGTTAACTTGGATTTCAAATGAACTAGGGAATCATTTTGAGCTCAAGTCCTTTATGCTATTTTTCAAAAATGAATCATGGAATCTCTAAATGTATCTATATGCGGACTCTTTAGGACTATCATTGATTTGTATACATTGTAGCATTTTTATCATCATTGGGTATTTTTGTAATGGACATCCCCTGATATTACAACTATCACTAACACCCAATGGTATCATGAAAGTATGAATACTATGTGTATTGGATGCAATGTCAAAAATAAACCTAAGCATCAAGGCATAGAGGCTAGGATGACTAGTCAGTTACCTCCTTTTTCTTTTAAGAACCATATTCTATTCATGTGTAATGTAAGATATGTGACCCACAATGACCTTGAAAATTCATATCCTTGGGTACATAATGTATCATATACCTTACTTAGAAGCTGATGTAGAAACATACAAGGAAATCGGTTCAACCTCACCATAGTTTACACATAACTAGGATTGAGATATATGTGGCTCTCCACTCAAGTTGGAAGCTCTTACCATAAACATCCAGGTTAGGTGAAATTTATAGGATCATTGAAACAATCACCATACACAAAAAAAAAAAAAAAAAAAGAAAAGAAAATGTTATGCCCACTATCCTTGCAACTCATTATCTTTGAATAGACATCATGGGGTAACTTGGAAGACATAACAATCACCAATTGATAATTAATCAAAGAAAATTCATAACTATTTATATTCCTCTAGTTTTAAACATCATGGGAACATAAAAGAGTCATAATCAAACTACGATCAGTCTATGTGTTTTTAAGTATTATTGAGATATTCTATGAATTCATTTTTCAAGCACAGTAGAAATTCATCAATCAGAACTTTTTGGAATTGAGCAATATGTTTGCCATGTCTGAGTATATGAGATTAAATTTCTCAGTAATTGCAATCCAATGTAGTGTTTGGGAACACTATTTGAGTAAAGTGTGGAGAAACACTAGTACATTTTAAAGTGTTTGTTTAAAGTTTTATTAAAGTGATAAGAAACACTAGTATGATGTCTATTACCGATAGGTGGTGTTGAAGAAACACCCTTATTTGTGATAGTGACATTTTCATGCAAGTATTATGAAATGCTATTTTGAGAGGCAAACCATCCTAGAAAGGAACCTAGGATAACCTAGTAGACGCAAATCCAACATGCTAGCAAAGATGCCCCCAATGTAGAATGACTATTCCTAAGATGCAAATGCCAACAAATCCCAAGAAAGGATATGACATTTGTAAGGATCAGAGTCAACCCATAGCATAGGTACGATTGTGAAGGCATAGCATTAGTAATGCATTGATTGGTAGAGAATATAATATAAATGATGCCTATTTTATAGGTTTTCACCACTTGGAAAAAGCTTTTTATTTTTGCTACCAAGATGCCTGTTGGCTAGGTTTTTGCCAAGGATACCCTTTTTCAGGAATTTTTCTATTCTCTGTGGATTTCTTCAAGATCAATATTTTGATTTTTTTGGTATTTTCAAAGAACTTTTCACTGCACAGCTCTATCGGCTAGATATCAAGTATAGAACTACTTCAAGTAAAGAGTATTGATGGAATCAGGGAGACCATCTCCCTCAGGTGTAGCTAGCTAATAAGCTCTAGTCCCAAAAGTTGTCCTAATGACATAAGGTCCTATCCAGTTGGGTTCAAACTTTCCTTTTTGTTCTCTGTTCACCTGGTTTTTAGGATTCTCTTTTAGAACGAGATCCCCCACTTGAAATTTTTGTGGTTTGACCTTTTTATTGTACCCTTTTGATATTCATTTTTGGTACACTTTGAGATGATCGAACGCTTGTTTCCTATGCTCATAAAGTATTTCTAGTGCATTAACCCTATCAATGTGGTATTGTTCATCTATAACAAGACCTTAGAGAGATAGTAACAAAGATGGAATTTCTACTTTAATAGGTAGTATTGCTTCTATGTGATAGATGAGATAAAATGGCATGGCTCATTTTGGGGTTAGGATACTTTTTCTATAGGCCCATAGTACCAAATTTAGTTGTAAATGCTAGTCTCTACCATAGTTACTCACAATTCTGTGTAAGATTTTCAAAATGTTTTTATTTTATGCCTTAGCTTTCCCATTCCCTTGAGGATAATTGATGAAGGGTGCTCCCCTTAATGCCACAAACACATAATAGAAATAGAGAAGCAACAACAATTTGCAAGAATAGAAAATGGGCTTCTTATTATCTCCACAAATGTGGAATTACAAACTTTTAGAATTACAATATGCAAAGCCACATGGGCA
>MU224166.1:590173-631644 GCA_018584345.1 Thuja plicata | reverse complement strand
AGTATGGTAAAGGATACAACCTCCTCAACCAAATGGGATACAAAGGAAAAGGACCTTTAAGTGGCATAGGAAGAGGACTTATTGAACCTATTCACATAGAATTCAGAAATACTAGAGACAAAAAAGGCTCGGTTTTAATAATGAATCTGACAAACCTACTTCCAAAGATAGTTTGATCTCTGACAGAGGGAGTGATGAATAGAAGAAACAGAACTAGAACAATTGTCCTATGAAAGGTTATTTCATGTTGGCATGGAGAACCTTGAATATCAAGGAGAGCAGTATGTTCCAAGCTTTGAGATACCACAAGACACTCATATCCCTTAGTTACCACATGATCCTATTCAAGAGGTAGGAGAAACAATAGAAGACAACCCAGAGGTACCATTAATAGAAATGACTACTAAGGACACATCCCAACAATAGGATTCACATCCTAACTGGGGGTAGTTGGTCACAGTTTCACATATCCTTGATTTACCACACTTTGATCCACAGGTAGCCAATAGGGTACATAAGGTAGCTATTGCTGAATTCTTGAACATATCTGATGATGATGCCACCGACTCTCATGATTATGAATAGGGTGAGTAATCTTTCACCATGGAGGACATTAAGATAGATGTGATTCACATGTTTTCAGCTCCATCATCACCCAGTGCACATCCTAACACTACTCCTCACAGTATTGATATTCCAGAAGTAGAAGAGGAATTCCTTCCCACAATCATTGATGAAGAGATTGGTGTTCTCCTAGGTATAGAAGAAATTCAGAGGTGCTAAGCAAGAAGCCTCCTTTTATAGAGAGATGAAGATGAAATTTCCACTAACAAGTCACTAGAGTTCGGTCCACATATAACTAATAATGACCCTTTTAATGACGATCTAACTCTTATTGACCTAAACATCAAAGAGATTAACCAAATAGAACATGTTACATCAATTAATAGTCTTGATGCTAACATGATGTTTTCCTTCCCAATGTCTGATTCCTTGTCTTTGATAAACCCAAATCTAATTGATTGGACTAAAATGGATCCTACTCCTATCCTTGACTTCCTCAATTACTACACTTTGGCTTTGTATCTAAATTCTTGTGAACCTTACCCTTCTTCCACCAATGCAAAGAGAGTGAACATGTCATAGAAGGATATCAAGTTTCTCATTAAAAAATTGAAAAATAAAAAGAAGAAAAGAACTGATGTTGAAAACCACGTTGTGGCAGTATCAGATTCTAAAATAGTAAAAAAAAAAAAGATGTATCTAATGGTGAAAACCTATTAGAGGCACAAAAATATGAGATTCTTGATATCCTCACTGAGCACTTTGAAGAAAGATCTTCAGCTTTGACAGAACCAACACAACCAGTTAACTTGGGCATAGTTGAAGATCCTCAAATAGTTCACCTAGAAAAAAAAAATTTAGAAGAGGAAAAGGTACAGTTCACTGAGTTCATGAAAGAGAAGAAGATCAACATTGCATGATCTTACATAGACATGCCTGGGTTAGATCCTGAATTAATAATGTACCATTTATCTATAGCTCCTAGGATCAAACTTTTGAAACAAAAACTAGGATTAAAGGCAGAGCTAGAGAAACTATCAAAAGCTGGATTCATCAGAGTCATTGCTTATGCAGGATGGATCTCTAATGTGGTCCCAATATATAAATTTGATAAATCTATTAGGATCTTTACAGACTTCAGGGACTTAAACAAGGCATGTCTTAAGGATGATTTTCCACTACCTAATATTGATATGATCATAGACCTCACAGAAGGACACCAAATGTATTCTTTAATGGATACTTTCTCAGGCTATAATTAGATTAAAATTGCTCCTGAAGATCAAGAGAATACCACATTTACATGTGCATGGGGGACCTTTTGCTGGAACATTATGCCATTTGGGTTAAAGAATATAGGTTCCACATATCAAAGAGAAATGACCACTACATTCGATGATATGATGCATAAAAACATTGGGAATTATGCAGATGACACATTAGCTAAATCAAAAGAATGGAATACTCATATTGATGACTTAAGAAAGATATTGGATCGTATGGAGAAATTTGAACTCAGGCTCAATCCCAAGAAATGTGCCTTTGGGGTCCAATCAAGGAAGTTGCTAGGATTTATTGTCTCAATAAAAGGAATTTAGGTAGACACCACAAAAGTCAAAGCTATACTAGAAATGACTCCTCCGTGAAAAATTAATCAAATGAGGACATTAGAAGGGAGACTCCAGTCAATCAGGAGGTTCATGTTATAACTTGCGAATAGAGCGCAACCCTTTACCAAGCTGCTACATAAAGGAGTCACCTTCAAATGGGATGAATATTGTGAAGCCAATTTTAGAGAACTAAAAGAGTACCTGGATACTCCTCCTATTCTTATGGCACCCATTCGTGGAAAGCCATTACTCCTATATATTTTAGCTACAACTACATCACTGGGACTATTACTGGCACAAGAGGATGAAACTAAGAAAGAAAGAGAAATTTACTACATCAATAGAACCTTAGTGACCTATGAACTCAATTATAACATTATTTAGAAATCATGTTTAGCAGTTGTCTTTGCATCACAAAAATTGAGACATTACATGCTATCACATAAAGTAAGGCTCATTGAAAAGATAGATCCTTTGAAGTAATTCCTAAACAAAACAACATTAACAAAATGACTAACAAAATGGGTCCTCATTCTGAGAAAATTTGACATTGAGTATGTGGACAAGAGAGCTATTAAAGGACAAGTCCTCATAGATCAATTAGCTAATTCACCACTCTTAGATGATGAACCTTTAAGAATTGAGTTCCCTCATGAAACAATTATGCATCTAACTAAGTGTCCATGGAATATGTACTTTGATGGTTCCTTCACACAAAAAGGCTCTGGAGCAGGCGTTCTATTCATAACTCCTCAAGGCTACAAAATGCCCAAGTCCTACAAATTGATGTTTCGATACAAAAATAACATTTACGAATATGAAGAATTGGTAAATGGTCTTAAACTTGCCAAGAAGTGGAAGATTGTAGATTTACATGTGTATGGTGACTCCCATCTCATTATCAATCAAGTCAATGGAGATTATAAGATGAAAGATGAGAATTTTATGCCCTACAAGAAACTAGTAGATGACCTAAAGAAATACTTTGTCTTCATCACATTCTAGTAGATACCCCAAATAGAGAATAAGGCTGTAGATTCTATGGCTACCTTGGCATCCATGTTACAACTGGATGAACATCAATTCCTCTATGACTTCTTGGTGGAAGAATTATCCTATCAAGCCTTTGATACCCATGAATACTAGGTAATTTGTGCTTTAAATGCCTAAGACCAATCCCAGTATGCTAAAATCATTTCCTACCTAACTGACCAAACTATTCCCAATGATCTATCTAGGAATAAAAAGAGATCCTTGATTAGGACAACATCATGTTACATCATTATAACTAATAAATTATATAGATGAGGTCTTGATGGTGAACTTCTTATATGTTTAGAACACGAAGATTCAGATCATGCATTAAAATAATTCTACAAAGGTGTATATGGATCACATTCAAATGGCTTCTCATTAGCTAAAAACCTTCTTAGAGTAGGCTATTATTGGCCTACAATGGAAAAAGATGCTATTCAATTTTGAAAGATATGTCATAAATGTCAGACACATGGAAATCTCATCCATGCTCCTCCCAAGGAACTCATACCTTTTATCACACATTGGCCATTTCAACAATGAGCCTTTGACTTGGTTGGAAAATATATATCCTAATTCTTCAAATGGACAAAGTTCATCATTACGACCACTGAGTATTTTAAGATGTGGGTCGAGGTCATGCCGCTAATCAAAACCACTAGAAAAAAGGTTGCTATGTTCATCTAGTACTACATTATTTGTAGATATGGGATACCCTCTTCCATGGTGACAGACAATGTGGGCCAATTTAAAAACCAAGACATTGATGACCTTTGAAAATAGTTCCACATCACTCAACATTGCTCCTGAATCTATTATCCTCAAGGTAATGGATAGGCGGAGGCATCAACCAAGAATATTCTAAAGATCCTACACAAAACTTTGAGTAAGTCTGGCAGGGACTTGCATTTACAACTAAATCCTACACTTTGGACCTACAGAACAAGCATCAGAATACCAATTGGAGCCACATAATTTTCCCTAGTCTATGGCACTAAAGTAGTACTATGTATTGAGGTTGAAATCCCTTCTTTGCAGATATCTTTACAAGGTCTTGTTACCGATGAGCAATACTGCATTGATCGGGTGAATTCTTTAGACCTACTTGATGAGTGTAGGCAATAGGTGTTTGATCATCTAAAGGTGTACCAAGCACAAATGTCAAAAGGGTACAAAAAAAAGGTCAAACCATGACAATTTCAAGTTGGGGATCTTGTTCTAAAGGAGAATCCTAAGAACCAGCCTAACACAGAATAGAAAGGAAAATTTGAACCTAATTGGTTGGGACCTTATGGTATCACTGCTACTTTTGGGACTAGAGCTTATCAGCTAGCTACACCTGAGGGAGATGTCCTTCTAGATCCTATCAATACTCTACATTTGAAGCGGTTCTACTCTTTTTGTTTTTAGCTAACCGAGCCTATGCAATGAAAAACCTAGAAAATACAAAAAACATCAGAAAATTGATCCTGAAGAAATACCAAAATAGTGGAAAAAGTTCTGAAGAAAGGAATCCTTGGTGAAAACCTGGATAACACGTGCCTTGATACTACAAAAACATTCAAAAAAGAAAAAATAGCAAAAAAACTGAAAAATAAATAAGTGAATTGATGAAAACCTCGTCAAACGGGCATCTTGGTAGCAAAAAGAATAAAAAAATTTTGGCCAAGTGGTGAAAACCTGGCAATCATGCGTCACTTGTATTCTACTCTTTATCTATCAATATATTGCTAATACTAGGCATTTAGGATTATACCTGTGCTATAAGTTGACTTTTTTTCCTTACAAAAATCTTATCCTTGGTTGGGATTTGTCTACATTTGTGTCTTAGGGAACAAGTCATTCCACATGGGGGGCATCTTTTCTAGCATAATAGGTTGCATCTACTAGGTCATCATAGGCTAGTTTGTCTTGTGATACAATGATTGGCAATGCTTACACCATGATGTCACTTTCACAAAAAAAGGATGGCACAAACATTGCACTAACCTAAACAGGGTTCCTACAACCTACATTGGATTACAAGTAGGAAATATGTTATACAAAGACATGGAACAAAATATTGTTTAAATTTCACATTTTGATTGATGAATCTCTACTACACTTGAAAAATGAATCAATAGTATTTTTCAATAATACTTTAACACAGTTTGATCTTCATTTGATTCAATAGGTGTCCGATCATCTGAAGGTGTACCAAGGAAAAATTTCAAAATGATACAACAAAAATGTCATACCATGACAATTTCAAGTGGGGTATCTCATTCTAAAGGAGAATCCTAAGAAGCAGCCTAACACAGAACAAAAAGGAAAATTTGAAACTAATTGGTTGGGACCTTATGTTATCACTGCTACTTTTGGGATTGGAGCTTATCAGCTAGCTACACCTAAGGGAGATGTCCTTCTACATGCTATTAATACTCTACATTTGAAGTGGTTCTACGCTTGTGGTTTGGCTAACAGAGCGTATGCAGTGAAAAACTTAGAAAATACCAAAAACATAAAAAAAAAAATTGATCCTAAAGAAATAGAAAAATAGTGGAAAAAGTCCTAAAGAAAGGTATCCTTGGTGAAAACCTGGAAAAAGGCACCTTGATACTAGAAAAACATTCAAAAAAGAAAAAATAGCAAAAAATTTGAAAAAGAAAAAAGTGCCTTGATGAAAACCTCATGAAATAGGCATCTTGGTAGCAAAAAGAATAAAAAAAAAGTTTGGCCAAGTGGTGAAAACCTGGAAATCAGGTGTCACTTGTATTTTATGGTCTATCTATCAATATATTGCTGATACTGGGCCTTTAAGATTACACCTATGGTATAAGTTGACTTTGTTTCCTTACAAAAATATTATCCTTGCTTGGGGTTTGTCTACATTTCTATCTTTGGGAAAAAGTCATTCCACAGTGGGGGAATCTTTTCTAGCATAATAGGTTGTGTCTACTAGGTCATCATAGGCTAGTTTTTCTTGTGATACGATGCTTCTCAATGCTTACACCACGATGTCACTTTCATGAAACAAGGATGACACAAACATTGCACTAACCTAAATAGGGTTCCTACGACCAACATTGCATTACAAATAGGAAAGATGTTATACACAGACATGGAACAATATATTGCTTAAATTTCACATTTTTGATTGATGAATCTCTACTGCACTTGAAAAATGAATAAATAGTATTTCTCAATAATACTTTAACACAGTTTGATCTTGGTTTGATTATAACTCTTTTATGCACTGCTCGTGTTTTAACTAGGGGCATCTAAGAAGTTATGAATTTTGTTTGACTTCTTCAGAATTGATGGTTGTTATATATTTTGAGTTACTCCATGATGTCTATGCAAAGATAAAGAGTCACAAGGATAGGGGGCATAATTTTTTCTTGGTTTTCTGTGTATGGTGATTGTTCCAAGAGATCCTATGAATTTCACCTAACTTATATCTTTATGGTAAGTGCTTCCAACGTGAGTGGATAGCCGCATATATCTCGATCTTTGTTATGTGTAAACTATGGCGAGGTTGAAACAATGTCCTTGTCTAGTTTCCCACTCAGATTGTCACTAAGGTATATGAAGCATAATGTACCCAAGGATATGAATTTTCAAGGTCATTGCGGGTCCAATATCTTACCTTACATAGATTTTGATATAGTAAAAGTAAGGTGACCAACTTGTTATCTTTGCTTCTATGCCTTGATGCTTAAGTCTACTTCTGACATTTAAATAAAACATAGTATTCATACTTTCATGATATCAGTGGGTATTAGTGATGGTTTTACTATCAGGTAGTATCTGTTCTGAAAAGCGCCCAATGATGATAAAAATGATCCAATATCTACAAATCAGTGACAAATCCTAAGGGTTTGAATGTAGCTGCATTTAGAGATTGCATGATTCATATTTGAAAGGAACAAAATCATAAGGAATTTGAGCTCAAAATGATTTCAATTTTCTTCTAAATCCAAGTTAATTACATCAATTCCATATTACTGATACTTATATCATTATGCATCCATAGCATACATTTTGCATTCATAAAATGAGATAGAATGAAAATAGACAAACAAAGAATTTATGCATTTCATTTTACATCCTAAGTTCATCCATACATTCACTTACACGCTGAAGAAAAACTCAAAAATATACATTTTGCATCTTCACATAGTATCATTTGAAACATATTTATATCAGTAATAAATTCCAAACTGCATAAAATGATGTCATAATCTACAAATATAACTCATCATAAGACCAAAATAAAACTAATCACATGTGCATCAAAATCTATCAACGAAAAGAGAAGGCATGAAACTTGTCAGAATCAAAAATAGATGCATCATATATATATATATATATATATATATATATAATCATGTATAGATCAAAGATATAGCACAAGTCTACACAAAGAGTATCCGAGTATCAGAATGACAGAAAGAATCAGATATACATATATAAAGTGTCATCATACAAAAGAATGATCTCAGCAGGATCTGTATATACAAAATGATCTCAACAAAATATGATAAGATATAATATCAACTCTGACTTCCCCCTCTCCCTGATTTGGAGGAGGAGGCAAAGGAGGTGGTAAAAATATAGGTGGAGGAGGTTCCCTCATACTACTGGGAAATCTATGAATAAGAAGGTGCTCTTTGGTCCTCTTGAACTATAGCATGGTATAAAAAAAAATAATAGGCTTCTCTCTATCCTTGGTGAGTGGCTATCCAAGTCTGTGTATCTCTCTCCGCTCTTAGCATATCACCCTACCTATCCCACTCCACTCTAACACGCTTGAGCTGTGCATCCTTGTCTGTAAGTAAAGCCTCTAAAGTATTAATGTGTGCTCTTAGATTCTCTCTCTCCCGCTCACACTGAGATAGTGGATCTGCATCTCTACTAGAACCCCTATCAGAATCCTATCCTAAAGGCCTATCCTGTGACCTATCTGGCTGCCTCTACTTCTATGGCCTCTAATGTCTTTTCTATTCCCCTATAAGTAAAGGCCCTAGATCTATCTTGGGAGAAAAAAATCTTAAATGGGTACACTGACCCTCTCCACTGCTACTAGGCACATCTCCCATACCACCCAAAGTTCCTCCTCCCCTGTCATCTCCACCATTATCCCCATCATCTAGAGGAGGGCACCCACCATCTAGTCTACCTCCATCTCTCCTTCTATCCCTACCTCCATCTTTCCCTCCTCTAACACCCCTATCTATTTGTGCTCCTCCTCTACCTCTAGCAGGATGATCATCAGGCTCATAACCTATAGTGTCCTCTATAGAAGGAATGGCCTCCTAAGGAACTATGAACCATGGAAATGGATACTGAAGCATCTTTGTTGCATACCCACCTAAAAAACCTTCATCTACAACATTAGGCCGAAGATCCCAATCAACTCCAACCATGTCTCTAATCTCCTAATGAGTGGTCTCATATCTCAGTTGTGCGCCCCACAATGGTGCCTCATCATAGATCTGAGCATATACTATCAAATCTTGGCTCCTGCCCTATCATCGGCCAAATTGTCTCAAAACTTAGATGTGTATAAAATGCTCTATGACATATTTGGTCCTCCTGATTAGGTACCTACATTGAAAGAAACATGACACCTATCTAGCATCATAGGTCCACTCCTCATAGTCCAATTATGATCGACATACTACATTTTTCATATCATCAAAAAGACGTTGCCAGTACTCTACTTTTCCCAGATGGGACTGCTAGATAAGACCTAGAAATGTATATACATATGACTTCTCAGGTGCACATTTCCTATCTACAATGGGTCATGTCAGTGGAATGTGCTCCTAGACCCAGATCTGAAGAATCAAAATCCCTAGAGTCATGCTCCGAGTATAATGGCAAAGAATCTCATGGAGCTCTTAATACATATAGGCCAAAATGCATCTATCCCATGAAAATATTTGTCTAGAGATGACCATCTACTCCAACATATCCACCCATACTACAAGGAACCCATGCTGTCCTTTGTCTGGCATCAAGATGCAACCAATCGATCCCACCAACTATATAGATAGATGATCATAGTGATCGCACATGTAGTCCCATGAAATGTATCTTTGATCAATAGTGTCATCCTAGAAGAAATGATGAGCTACACCAATGGCAATGGTCAAAGTCACCTTGAAATACACCTTGTGGCCCATAACTAGGACCCAAAGTATATGCCACACATCCTTAGGTGTGACTATTATCTCCCCAGTTAGGAGATGGAAGGTGTTGTGCTTTGAGTGCCATCTCTCAACAAGAGTAGTCAACAACCCCCAATTTACCCCTATATCAGGTAAACCAATCAATGACCATAAACCTACATGGACTAATACCTCATGCTCATCATCTGATAGTAGTCTGACCAAAGAAAGCACACACCCTAGATGTGTCCCTAGGAATGAAACTACCTCAAAATTGACCTAGTTTTAGCAATATAGAGATAAATCAATGTTCTATCTATCACAAAAATGCAGAAACATAATCAGCTACGTGATTCAAGGTCTGTAGAAAGAAAAAGGTTCACAGATGGTAGAAATTCTAAGTGTAAAAATGAGATGTGATCCTGGAGAAATAGGGTGTGATCTCTTTTCCCATATGCGATCCTGGAAACACAGGATGTGATGGAGTATGCTGGGTACGATCTTGTAAATACCAGATGTGATCCCAAACACAAGGTATGATCCTATAATACAGGGTACGACTTAATCCAATTTTATCTTCCAAACTCAATAAAAATGGGGAAAATGGGATGTGATCTAGGAAATACTAGATGCGATACAAAATTTTGGGACAATAGGAGGTGATCTGGGAACCACTAGATGCGATGCAAGTTTGACAGGGTGCGATCCAGAATCCTGGATTCGACCCAAAATCTAAAGGGCTATAAAAGTTGTAAAAATGTATGAAATTCAAAATTTTAAACTTCACAAGGTATTTTTACAAGAACTTATCAGAAATGTGTAAATGGTTGAACACTGGTGCCAATGGCTAAGCTCAAAACAATGCTTCCTGATTGGGACCACCATATTCTCTAAAGAGCTCTAGAATTTACTATGGGTAAAAGTGAAAATGAATAGTAAAATGGTGATTTTTGAGATATATATTAGTCTTTTGAGCTATTTAGGGGTTCCCAAACTCTTCCCAGGAAACTAAACTCTATTTTTTGTTGTCTTTTTGACCAATTGGGAACCAGATCGAAGGTGCCTATGACAGTTTATGTAGTACAGTAAAATTTTTGGGACAACTCTTGAAAATGCAGAATTGCTCCATATGTTCCAAAATTTAGTTTTCAAGGTTCCATATCATCACAATTTCTCATTTCATCAAAAATATTGGTCTAACATCATTTTATCAGTCTCACCACTCACATTTTCACATAATTAACTTGGTTCTTGTGTGTTTACTCTTAACACGCCTTATTTCCTTCACTTCTTCCACTTCATTCTTTCTTTCCCTACCCGCTCCATGCAAGTGATACATCATTTCAACAGAGGGATTTTATTCTCTTTTTTTCCTTTGATTTCATTCTTGAGGGGGCACGATCACACTATATTCAATCAAATTCTTGCTCAAAACAATATTAAAACAAATTGGTTATCAAACAACTAGGGGCATGACAGTTTCCTTGACTAAGTCAGAACTGTTGGATAGAAAGCTTTGGTTCTCGTAAGCTAGATATCTTATGTTCCCTCATTTTAAAAGATTCTTACTAGGCTCCTAACAGCTTCATACTTACTTTTGGACAAAAACCAAGTTCAGAATCAGTATTATAAATCTTTGGATGACAACCAAGTTTAGGATTGGTATCTTTAAGATCTTTTATTGACCTTTGCACAACAACAAGGTTCAAAGTCAATTCTATTAGTTTAGTTCAATTAAGTGCAAGACTAATCTCATGAGGCATTTCGTTTGATCATGAGAAAAATTATCAATCTTTCTGAAGTCAAAAATCATAAACTTTCTTTGAATCAATGCGCTACTTGCACATCTATTCAAAGAGAGGCAAATGTAACCACCCTAATTTTTTCTGCTCTAACTATAGACCCTATTTCCCCTAAGTGTGCTCATACCCCCAATTATGTCTAGAAAACTCTTCGATTGGCTGGGATAATTCATGCAAATCAAATTTAATCTCCTAAGTGATTTAATCACTCAATTTATTAATCAACTTAGCCAATCAAATCATATCAATTCAATTCAAATCAATACCTCACTAAGGTAATTAATTTAAAAGGTATTACATAAATCTCTATTATATCTAATCAGTTGTAAAAGCCTATCCTCTAGCCTAAATTAATTTAATAAATTGGCTATAGTCCTAATTAATTATCTAAAGCAATAAAAAGTTTAAATAATTAATTTCCCTATTTTTGAATGAATGTATTAAATATAATTCATTTAATTAATATTACCTTTAACCCCTAACCTAACCTATCTCAACCACCTTAACCCTAGCTTCAAACCTATCCCAACCTATTCCCCCCATGCTAAGCCTAAGCCTAATCTTAATCCTATCCTAATCCACTTCCTAATGATGTCGCATTCCTAATTTTGTGATTGGGAACTCAACCCACTTGATAAAGTCAACTTTCTCAAGCTTGATTCCCTCTAAGTCCACTTTCTCAAGCTTGGACTTACACCCCTCACCATGCCTCTTAAATGCTTTCATTTCATGCATATTCCCTTCACCATGCCTCATTAATGCCTTTGGCATTAATGCCTCTTACACCTCATAAATGGTTTTTACACCTCCATTAACAAACCTTGTCCCCCTCTCTCTCCTCATTTCTTCTATAAATAGAATGAGTTTTTGAGCCCAAATGGCCCTTAATTTTAGAACTCAAAGCATTTTTATGCTGTTAGGATTTACATATATTCATATTACTTTTTAGCTTCCATGTTTATGCATTGTTATAATATTTGTTTTTAGACCTATAATACATATTTATTGGATATCTTTCTTAGTTTTAATTGAATCTTTCATACTAGGTTCTATATGTCACTAAAAAAGACATAATTTGAGGGCTATTATGTTATTTTTCACACTCCTAGTTAGAAAGAAATTGATCAATTTTAGTGGATTTACATGCTTTACTAACCCTATTTTCACTAACTCAATGATCTACTAAAGTGTCGTGTTGTAGATAACAGGTGCACTATTTAACACACACATTAACAAGCCAAAGAATAGTCATTAGGGAAGTTCATGATAGGATTAGGGTTTGAATTGGTCCAATAAATAAGGTCAAGGTTTATTAAAGTTAATAATTTAAAGTTTTGTAAGGACAACTTTACGTCCATGTAAAGACTATTAACTGAAAAGACATGTTTAGTTAAGTTATCTTCTACGATGTTTAGATCATCAAGTGTGGAATTGTCATTAATAGGGTAATTTTTAGTAATATGCAGACCTAACTCTAGTGACTCATCAGTTGAGATTTATTCCTCTTCTCTCATCAAATGGAAGCTTCTATCTTGTATCCTTTGAATATCCTCTAGACCTAAAAAAAGTCCATTATCTCCATTAATAATCCTAGGTAATGGCAATTCATATTATTCTGGAACATCAACAGTGTTAGGGGATGTGTTAGAACTTTCTCCTCTTTCCTATAGAGGTGCCAATTTATGAATCACATCTACTTTAATGTCCATGGTAGCATTAGATAGGACATCCTATTCATAATCATGTGAGTCAATTATCTCATCATTTGATCTATTCAGAAATTTAGAAATAGTTACCTGATGTACTCTATTATCCATTTGTAGGTCAAAGTGTGGTAAGTCTAGGATGTGTTAAATTGTGACCAATTTCCCCCAATTAGGATGTACATTTTGTCTTTTGGGTATTTATTCATGAGTTTTTTCTATCTGTAGGACTACTAGAGAGTCTTCTATGATGTTGATTGTGTTATAAGAGTAGGTACATATCTTCCACCTTGATATTCAGGATCTGCAAGATCAATGTGAAATAATCATTGATATGTCCATGGTTTGATTTTTGTTTCTTCTTCTTCATCACTTCCCTCATCAAAGATCATACCATCTCTTGAAATAGGGTTTGCTGATTTATATATTGCTGAAGCCTAACCATGTTTTGTCTTTGGTGTTTCTAAATTCCATGTTCATAGGTTCAAAAATTCCCTTTCCCTTATCTTCTAAAGGTCCCTCCCCTTTGTATCCCATTTTTTTGAGAAGTTCATATCCATTTCCATACTTTTCTGGTGATATATCTATTAGTAATAACTAAGAGGGGGGGGGGGGGGGTGAATTAGTGGCCTCAAAAATCAATCCTCAAAATTTATAACCACAAATTATGCCTCTAGTTATCTTTTTTCCTACAACATGAATGCCTTGAAATAATTTAATCAACTTTTTACTTGTCGGATTGCTTTGTAAATCTCTCTTCTGTATGATTACCGATAAGCAGTTCACTATTTACTGAAACACAATAAATGTGTAGAGTATACCAATCAATCCATAATTGCATATGTGAAATGTAAAATAGTAAAGTAATGAAACATAAACACATAACATATGGATTTTTAACATGGAAACCCTGTTAAGACAAAAACCAATGGGATTGGTACCCCAAATTTACACTCTTCTGAAGTGAGCCCTGTTAAGAGCCAACCCTATTAAAGGTTACAAACACACTATTAGGTGTGAACTTGTTAGAGGATTTAAAAATATTTTTCCACCTAGTATCTGGCATCTAATTGTACCATCCTTGATCAAACACTCACTTGGCCTGTCAATAGGTATCAGGCATATCCCATGCTACATTTATGATCAAACTTTTTAATACTCCTTGGGATGTATCTTAATTGTAAAATACTTTTATGTCCTGCTCAATTAAGATGCTTTATTCATCAATTGTTAAACTAAAACACTAATGATCTATTCATACATACAACTCAATTACAAATTTTTAGATCTATTGTAAGTCCATTACCTTTCTAATTAATATAATCACTTATACCTTTGCCCCACACTTGTTCTTCTCTATGATGTTGTCTCATTGTTCTTCAGTGTCTGTAGAATCTAGCTCTTTCTTTAGCTTGTTGATCAGGACTGAAGGAAGACTTTCTTCTCCTTCATATTCTCTTTGGCATCTTTTCTCTATTCTCTTGTTCACCCCCATAATTCGTAATGAATTGGGTTTGTCTCTATATAGACATGATTTCCCCTTTTCTTGGTTTTCTTGATTCTTGGTGTGTTCCACAATTCTCACCAATAGATTTAAGGAAAACTCTAGTTTTATCTCAAAGAGATCTTCTTGCCAACTGGACAAATCAGCTTTAAATCAATTACTAATCTCCAACTTTATCTGGATGATTAAAACAATGATAATTATTTGTTAATTTTAGCTTCATGATAGCTAAGCGTTTTGTCAATTTTTGAACTCTTTGTTTTGTCGTTTAACACTTCTGTTAGTCATCGGTGATAACTGACTATTCTGTTGGTGTGACTTTAGTTGTCATTGGGATCTCTGTCCTTTGTCTTCTCCATTGGGCAACACTAAAATTCTTTTCATTGGGTTACTTTGTGCTTTCCTCATTGGCCAACACTGTAAATCTACTCCTCAATAATGTTGTGCTTTTCCTCATTGGGTAACACTGTGACTCTTCTCTTTTACTTTGACCATCGGTGTGCACTCTGTCAGTGTATGTAGTCACTCACTTAGTGAATACTTGACCTATAATCATTACTGATAGCATAACCTTTGATTCATCAGTTCTTTGAAGTCTTTGGTAGCATTTCCATGACCATACAGATTATATCAAGTTAACATCAATGACAATACAATACATTAACAGATTTAATGCCTTGCATGATCACCAACTTAACATCTTCAAACATTCAATCAATTACATGTCATCAATCTCTCCCTTTGGAATTGATGGAAACATACTACATTATCATACTATACTATTACTAATACAATATGAAATATATAGTTTCATCAAGCTTTCCTAATGTAACTATTACAAATGTCTGGCTATCAGTAAGCTCAAATAGATTTTATTTGATTCTTGTAGCTTTCTGTCTGTCTTCAATCCCTTCACTAGATATATGTAGAATATTTCTTTCTCTGATGTAATGTGTTCTCTATCTGTGTCAAACTCTCTCCCTTTTATTGTTCTCCTTTGTTTTGATGTCTCTTTTCAACAATTATCTTCCTTCATGTGTACTCTCCCTTTGGATACTTTGATGGATATGATCTCTCCCTGAGTTGATAAGGGATATGATCTTTGTATGACAATGAGATCTCTCTCTCTCTCTCTCTCTCTCTCTCTCTCTGATAGCAATGCCAAAAAATATATTTTCAAACAAGCTTTTAATAGTTGTGTCAAGTGGATCCTCTCTATCCATAATATATTCCTTGAATTTCTCATTCCATCAGTAACAACTCTAGTGCTCGGTGTAGATAAATACCTTGCTTTGTATAGATTTTTCTTGATGTCCATCTTCTTTTCTTGCATCAATATGAATGATATTCAAATAATATGTAGGTTGATGCAGCCTTCTAGTCATCTTACTGACCAATAGACAATGGTTTGACCCCTAGTCTCTTTCTCAAGTACTGAAATGCATCCTTGGCCAGTGGCTTGGTGAAGATATTTACCAATTATTCCTTTGATTGCACATACTCAAGTATCACCTCCTTTACCTGAACTTGTTCTCTTAAATAATGATACTTGATGGAAATATGCTTTGTTTTAGCATGCATGACTAGATTCTTGAAAATTTTTATTGCACTTGTATTATCATAGTAGATAATTATTAGTTCTAGAATTTGCATATGAATACCTTCCAGTAATTGTTTGATCCATGCAATATTTGAGTAGTTTGCAGCAACAACAACATACTCTACCTCTATAGTGGACTGAGAGATGCATCCTTGCTTCTTGGTGATCCATGTGACAAGTGTGTCACCCACAAAGAATTCTCCTCTAGTTATGCTCTTCTGATCATCAATATTTCTAGCCCAATCAGCATCGGTAAAGACCTTGAGTTCAAATTTGCCTTCTCTTTTATACCATAAGCCATATTCCTCAGTATTCTTTAGATATCTTAGGATTTTTTTCATGGTAGTCGTATGTGATTCCCCTGGATTAGCAGAAAATCTAGCAACTATTTCTACTGCATGTGCAATATCTAGTCTACTATGTACAACATACATGAGTCTTCCAATCATTGATCTGTACAAATTTTGATTTACCTCTGATGACTTGTCCTCCTTTGTCAGCTTACATCCATTTGCCATCAGTGTTCCAACTAGTTTGGATTCTTCCATCTTGAATATTTTTAGTACTTCTTTGATGTACTTGGATTGTATAATAAAAATACATTCATCTTGTTTTATTATCTATAGACCAAGAAAGAACTTGATCTCTCCAACCATAGACATCTCAAACTCTTTTCTCATCTCATTTGCAAATGATTTTCATAGCATATCATTGCCTCCAAATATGATGTCATCAACAAATATCTCAGCAATCAAAATGTTAGCATCAGTATCTTCCTTCAAATAAATATTATTGCTTTTAGTAGTCCTTACAAATCCAATACTTATAAGATAGGAATGAATTCTTTCATACTAGGCTCAGGGTTCTTGTTTTAATCTATACAAGGCTTTGTGTAGCCTACATGCCATGTTCCTCTTGTCTGGATCAATAAACACTTTTGGTTCCTCAATGTATACCTCTTCCTCAAGTATTCCATTTAGGAATGTAGACTTCACATCCATTTGGTATAGCTTAAAGCCTTTATATGCAGCATAATAAATTAATATTCTTACTCCTTCTAGCCTAGAAATGGGTGCACAGGTTTCTCCATAGTCAATCTCTTCTTCTTGTGCATACCCCTTGTGTACTAGTCTTGCTTTATTTCTTGTGACTTATCGATTCTCATTCAGCTTATTCTTGAATATCCATTTTGTATCGATGACATTATTTTCATCTAGTCTTGATACAAGTGTCCATGTCTTGTTTTTCTCTATCTTCTCAATCTCTTCATTCATAGCACTAATCCATTCATCATTATCTAGTGCAACATTGATAGATTTGGGCTCATAATCACAAATAAGACATCTTGTATTTAGAGACTTACTTCTGGCTCTCATACCAATTTTTTTATCTCCTATGATATGGTTCTATGGATGGTTCCTTCTGACATATCTTGCAAGTACAGGCTCAACTCTTTGTCTATCAGCTTGATCATAATTTTGTTCTTCATTCTATTCTCCATCACTTTGTGCATCATCTTGAGCAATATTCTGATCATCGATATTTGTAGCCTAATGCTCAGGTGAAATGATCTATTGTTCAAGAGGTCTACATTGTTGGTCAGGTAGAGTTTCAGGTTCCTCATTATAATTAAACCTATTATAGTCCTCAGGTTCTTTTGTGCTTTCATTTTCATTCTTCTCTGCAAATTCATCTATCTTTACATTTACACTTTCAATAAATTTTTGAGAGGCTCTATTTAGACATTTATAAGCCTTGCTCTTGGTGTAATACCCTATAAATATTCCTTCATCACTCTTGGAGTCAATTTTTCCATTTCTATAATCTTTTAAGATATAATATTGACTGCCAAAATTTTTGAAATAACTTAGATTGGGTGTGTATCCATACCATAACTCATAATGTGTCTTCTTGGTGTCTTTATTCAATTGTACTTTGTTTAATGTGTAAACAACAGTATTGATAGCTTCCCTCTAGAAGATTTGGGTGATGCCTTTCTCTATCATCAGTGCCCTTGCACAATCAATTATCGATATGTTCCTTCTTTCAGCAATACCATTTTGCTGTGGTGTTTTTGGGTGCAGAGACCTATCTTTTGATTCCATGCTCATTACAAAAGTTAGTGAATTCATATAAAATAAATTCCCCTCATCTATATGACCTTAATCCTTTCAATTCTTTGAAACTTTTCTTTTCTACCATTTCTTTGTACGATTTAAACATCTTAAATGCTTCTGATTTATCTTTTAGAAACATGTTTGTCATCATTCTAAAGTAATCATCAACAAAGAGAATAAAATATCTATCTCCATAATAACTCTTTGTCATCATGGGTCCACATAAATCAGTGTGGAATAGTTCTATAATTTCATTAGATGTATGGATTTTTCTTTTAAAACTAGAATTTGTCATTTTTATCTTTTTGACAATTCTTACACATGATGTTGTGAGTCTTTCTCATCATCGGTAAGCCTCTGACATTTCTCTTTTTGATAATATTTATCATGTTGTCAAAATTCACATGACACAATCTTTTGTGCCACAACCATATGTCTTTGTTAGTATAAATCAAACAAGTGGTGTCAGTATCATTCAGATAGAATAAGTTGCCTTTTGTCTAATCACCGGTGTCAATCAAATTTGCTAATTTATTGAAGATCTTTGCCTTCTTATTCTCAAATGCTACTTTGTGGCCTAAATTATTCAACTAAGAAACACTCAATATATTATAATTCAACCCAATTACCCAATAAGAATTTTCACATTTTATCTAGTTATTCAACATTATGGTTCCTCTACCTTCAACTAGACAAGGTTTGTCATTACCCATTCTTACTGAACCACCTTTATAGTATTCAAAAGTATAAAAAAATTTCTTCTCACTGGTCATGTGGTGAGTGCAACCACTATATATAATCTAGACATCATTTTTACTAACTTTAGATATGAGTGCATTTTCTACATACCTTTCTTCATCATCGTCTGAATCATCTTTTATTACCACAAACACCATCTCAATGTCTTCATCATATTCGGTGTCAGTGTCATCATCTTAGCATTTATCTAGGTAAATGGCCTTCTTTCCTTTGTCCTTGTAGTCTCAGGTATCTCTTCTTTCTAATTGTCGGTAGCTTCAGTAATCACCTTTGTTAGACTTCTTTTCAAATGATCTGTCATTACTTTTGTCGTCTTTTCTTCTAATAGGACATCTTGCAACAAAGTGTCCAATCTCTTTACAATTGAAACAAACAAGTGGTAGTTTACCTTTGTATATACCTTTTCCTCTCTGCATTCTTCTAGCCATAAGTTCTTCAATTTTGTCAAGATCATCCTCTTCACTTTCACTATAACTATCTTTTCTCATAGTGTTTTTATGACTTTATTTACTTATTCTCATAGAAGTTTTGAATCCAGACTCTATATTTGGTAACACATTATTATCAAAGTTATTCATCTCAAATGAAATTAGTCTTCCAATCAAACTATCTAGAGTAACATTGCTATTTGCTACTGTTCTCATTTCTTGAACGGAAGATACTCTAATAGTATAAGTAGGAAGTAAGGTTCTTAGAATTTTACTTACCACTATATCTTCTTCTAGTACACCTCCAACTCCTCATATAGCATTAACTAGCTCTTTGATTTTTGTGCTTTACTGAATGATGTTTTCACCTTCTTTAATTTTGAGATCATCAAAATTTCCTCTAAGGATTTCTTCCTTGACTCTCAAAACATTCTTGTCACCACCATGTACAAGCATTAATTTGTCCCACATCCACTTTGCAATCATGCAGGTTTTTACATCTTCAAATTCAGCATCGGAGAGTGAGGAAGAAAGCTCTATCATCATGTAGTTGTGCTCATGCTTCTCTCTCAATAGTTCAACTATTTGAGCTCCTGTGGGTAACACATATTCAACATCTAAGTATTGAGTAACATCATTACCAATACCTAATAAGTGGAGTCTTATTTTTCTCTGCCATGAAGAAAAAAATTCTTTGTTCAAATTGGGCACATCTCGTCTTCTCATCTTATGATCTTTAGCTTAGGTCTTGAAAACTTCCTTCTAAGCACACAAAATTTGATACAAATTGTTAGTAATAACTAAGAAGGGGTTTGAATCAGTGACCTCAAAAATTAATCCTTAAATATTATAACCACAAATTATTCCTCTATTTATCTTATGTCCTACAAGATGAATGCCTTGAAATACTTTTATCAATTTTCTACTTGTTGGATTGCTTTGTAAATCTCTCTTCTATATGATTACCGATAAGCAATTAACTATTTATCAAAATAGAGTAAATGTGAAGAGTATACCGATCAATCCAGAATTGCATATATGAAATGTAAAACAATAAAGTAATGAAACATAAACACATAACACATGGATTTTTAATGTGGAAATCTGGTTATGGGAAAAGCCACTGGGACCGGTACCCCAAATTTTCACTCTTCTGAACTGAGCCCTATTAAGAGCCAACCCTATTAAAGGTTACAAAAAAACTATTAGATGTGACCTTGTTAGAGGATTTAAAAATTGTTTTTCACCTAGTATCTGGCATATAATGCTACCATCCATGATCAAACACTCACTTGTCCTGTCAATAGGTACCAGGCATATCCAATGCTACTTTAATGATGAAACTTTTTGATACTCCTTGGGATGTATCTCAATTGTAAAAGACTTTTAATTCTACTCAGTTAAGAGGCTTTATGCATCAATGCTTAAATTGAAACACTAATGATCTATTCATACATACAACTCAATTTAAGATTTTTAGATCTATTGTAAGTCCATTACCTTTGTGATCAATATAATCACTTATACCTTTGCTCCACACTTGTTTTTCTATGTGATTTTGTGTCACTATTTATTGGTGTCTGTAGAATCCAGCTCTTTCTTTAGCTTGTTGATCAGGACTGAAAGAAGACTTTCTTCTCCTTCATATTCTCTTCGGCATATTTCCTCTATTCTCTTGTTCACCCCCATAATTCATAATAAAGTGGGTTTGTCTCTATATAGACATGATTTCCCCTTTTCTTGGCTTTCTTTATTCTTGGCATGTTCCACAATTCTTGCTAATAGATTTAAAACAAACTCCACTTTTATCTCAAAGGGATCTTATTGCCAACTGGACAAATTAGCTTCAAATCAATTACTTATCTCTGGCTTTACTTGGATGATTAAGACAATGATAAGTATTTGTTAATTTTAGCTTCTTGATAGCTAAGCATTTTGTCATTGTCTGAACTCTCTATTTTGTCGGTCAACACTTCAATTAGTCATCAGTGATAATTGACTGTTCCATTGGTGTAGTTTTAGTTTTCATCAGGATCTCCATCCTTTGTCTTCTCCGTCAGGCAACACTATAATTCTTTTCATTGGGTTACTTTGTGCTTTTCTCATCGGGCAACACTGTAACTCTTCTTGCTGGTAATGTTGTGCTTTTTCTCGTCAGATAACACTATGACTCTAC
Source organism: Thuja plicata (assembly GCA_018584345.1). Taxonomy (NCBI): domain Eukaryota; kingdom Viridiplantae; phylum Streptophyta; class Pinopsida; order Cupressales; family Cupressaceae; genus Thuja; species Thuja plicata. The sequence goes on along the minus strand of MU224166.1, from coordinate 610,191 downwards.
TCTTTTACTCTGACCATTGGTGTGCACTCTGTCAATGTATGCAGTCACTTAGTAAATACTTGACTTGTATGCATTATTGGTAGCATAGCCTTTGATTCATTAGTTCTTTGAAGTCTTTTTCAGTATTTCCATGACCATATAGATCATATAAAGTTGACATCAATGACATATAATACATTAACTAATTTAATGCCTTGCATGATCATCAACTTAACATCTTCAAACATTCAATCAGTTACATGTAATCAATATCCACATGTTTTACTTCATTTTTTTTGTGTTCTCCTTTATTGAGCCAATCTAAGACTATTTTATTTTCTTTTTCATCCGCTTGAGAAGTAGAGGCTCTAACCATATGTGTTTCTTTATGGATGTTAAGTTCCTTAGCTGCAATAGGTGTAAAAGATGAGGATGGTTTGCCATAACATCTTAGAGACATGGGAATATCAGCCAATGATGGTATCATGTCTAATTTGTATCCTCCCATACTTGTTTCTTCAAGTTTTAGTGTCTTTCCAAGGCTTCTCATCACCATGTCTTTAGAATTTTTAGGTACAAATTCTTTTGGCACTACCTTATTTTGAGGAACCATACTATCTACTTTAAAATTGTTGCAAGTATAGCTTAGATCTACAGGAATTGTTACTTCCACCGAATTATGTGAGAATTTGATGCATTGGTGATAAGTAGATGGCACTGTTTGCATTTCATGTATCCAAGGTCTCCCTAGTAGTATGTTATAGGCCAATGGTAGATCAAGAACTTAAAAAATCACATTTTGTTCAATTGGTCCTACTTTGATTGGTAAAACAATCAGTCCTTTGGATGATCTTTATTCTTCATCATAAGCCTTGTTGGTTATCTTGCTTCTTGAATCAATGGTTTTTTTTAGAAAGACCCAATTTCTTGATTAGATTAAGAGTAAAAATATTTAACCCTATGCCTCCACCTATCAATACATTTTTGACATGGGATTTGTGAATCAAGACTTCAATGTGAAGGGGTTGGTTATGTGGATGTATCAAGGACTTTTCATCTTCTTCAGATGAGGAGAGATAGTGTGGAGCTGATATATGATTAACCATTTTCTGGAACTTGTCTACATCAATGTCTTTTGGAACATTAGCAGAATGTAGGGCTTTCTCAAGAACTTCCCTATGCACTAACAAAATATTTAATAACTCAAATATATAAATGTAAGCTGAGGTTATTTTCAATTGATCTACCAAGTTATAATTTATATATTGGATAGTAATTGTTTGTCTTGTTTCTTCTTGTTTGGGTATTGTGACAACAGGTACTTTGGAAGATGTCACTGGCTTAGATGAGGAGCTAGCTCCTTTGATCGTGACTTGTGCTTGACTTAGAGTCACCACATTTTAATGTGTTGGTGTGTCTTTGGCACCTTTAATAGTGATTACATTGATTGATTCATTTTTAATATCCAACATGTTGATCACATTATCGTTATTGGAGTAGGTGTGATTAACTTCATTTGCTTTACCTTTAGAAGTTTCCCCTTTGTCATAATTTGAGAATGGTTTGTTAAATGTTGTATGATCTTTGTTAGTGGTATGTCCTTCCACTTTGATTTTACCTCTTTCAATAAGGTCTTGTATAACATGTTTGATCTTAAAACAATTATTAGTCTTATGTCCCTTGTTTTTATGAAAGACACAATAAGAATTGTCATCCCACCCTCTTGGTTAACTACTGGTTCCCAAGATTTTGAATCAGGAATTGTGAAAACTTTATTATCCAAGATTGTCTTCAAAACTATTTGAAGAGGTTCTCCCAATGGACTAAATTTTCTTTGAGGTCTAGTCCATGGTTTTCTCTTGTTATTCTCATTGTTTGGTTTTGGTATTGTAGTTGTTACCTTGGCTTCTTTGTTTTCTTGCAAGCTGTTTGTTAGATTGAAGACTGCTAGTTTAGGATTAGCATTGGAAGCATCTACCACTCCATCATTAACAACATTGTTGTTTTGTTTCCACCACTTAGGATTTTTGTTGTATTTAGTAGATTTTTTATCACTTTGAAGTGTACTTTTTCCTTTCTTTACCATTACTTCCTCAACATGTATGGCATTATTTATCTTCCTATAAAATCTTGGTGAATCTTGTATTTGCAATGCATAGTTCATTTTTGGGTACCAAGTTGTTAATAAAGATTTCCATCTTTTCTGATTCGGGTATTTCTCTTGAGTACCTAGAAAATATTTTCCTCCACCTTTGTAAAAAGTGTGTAAAGGATTCACCAATTTGTTTCTTTGTATTACATAGATCCATCATGGTTTTATTATGTTGTATATTATAGGAGTAATGTTGAAGAAAATGTTGAATTAACTCCTCAAAATATTTCACACTTGGTGTCAGTTTGGAGAACCACTCCATAGCATTTCTACCTAAAATTCCTAGAAATAACCTCATTAGATATGTAGGTTCTTGCATGTACTCAATGCTTAAAGAAAAAAACTCTCTTACATTGTCATGTGGGTCAGTTTCGCCCATGTATTTTTCATATTTGGGCCTTGCCATGTTGGGAGGAAATGGAACGATGTTGATACTCATGTCTAAAGGAAATGGACATATGTGGTCCAAACAGTATTTTTTTATTGGTTTGACCTTTCCTTGTTTGTGTGTTGCAAGTTAGGCTTGCATCAAGGTCAATTGTTTGGTAAGAATAGAAATGGGTGTTGGTACCTCTTTCTCTTTTAGTCTCTCAACATCATAATATTTAGGGACTTTGACTCCAAGAGATGCTATATGTAGGAAGTAATTCTCTTTGTCTTCACCAATGATCTTTTCCAATCTCCTTTGGAATTTTCTACTTTGTCTGAGTTTATTGAACTATTCCTCAGGTACGTCTTTGTCACTTTTAAAGTCAAACAAAAGACATTTAACATGTAATTATTCTTCACTACTGCTATCTTGATTTTGGTTTTGTTCATTTTTGTATTCCTCAAAATCTTTATTCCATCCTTGATGAGAAGTGTCCATTGTGGGTGAGTCTTGATCGAATATGGGATTATAAGATGTCTCTCCTTGATGATATTGTAGTAATATAGGAGGTACTTCTTATTCATTAGTAAGATACTTATTGTGTCTTGTGTGAACCATGAAAGTTGGATCTTAACTTTGTCAAAAGTTTTCCAATAGTGTCAAATAGAGTCTCAATTTGTCTAAGTAAGTGTGTCCAAGTAGAAGTTTGTTCAAGTGTTTGGTGAAATTGAATTAATTCAACATAAGAGGGTTAGAATTCCCATATAGTTAACTAAGAATCAAGATTTTTTGATATATGAGAATACCATATGTTTTGAGACCAATTATGAGATTCCAAGAGGACATGCAAGGTAGACTCCTAAGAAAGTTGAAAAATAGTGACACACGAACCAACAAGAACAATAGAACTAGACTAAAGAGACAAAAGGGTATCCAAATGTACTAAATTTCTCTAAGAAATACTTGAGTAAGGGCCCACTATCCTAGATGTGAGACAGCGAATGCGAGCTTTTATTTTACTAGAATCAAACTTTGATTCCCTGGATGCAAGAATGTGTAAATAATGCGAACCAAGAATGACCAGATGTAATGAAACACATTAGATGCAATCAAGTTCAATTATATTCAAGTTTTTATAGACAAAAAATGAGCCTTTGATTAGTTTGAATTTTTTGTCTTGAAATGCATGAAATTTGTCTTATAGCAGAGGTTTTGTAAGACTTTCTAGTGAGTTGGTAAACAAAATGTATGTCAGGGAATGAAAATTATTTCTTGTTTTTTTAGTTATCTTTTTAGTGAGTCTTATGGACACATCAAGCAATGTTCTTTTGTTAAGGGTGATCAAACACTTTCCCTATTCCCTAGTTTCTAAGCATAGGATGAAAATCTTTTCTCATAGACTCAGGTACACACTCACATGCTAATTAGAATATGGCCATCACCAAGCACACAATGGCTCCATTCATGATGCCATATTGGCCAAATCAAAATGAAAGTGAGGGCAGGAAATGATGAGTATCTTGGGGCAATTACTATTTTCCTTGCACAAAGATTATCACCCTTTCAAAGATAAATCAGGTTTGTTTGACTATAAGTGTTTATTATGTTGGGGCATCTGTTCACAATCATCTCCCATTGAATTTTCCAATGAAAAATTGAGGGGTATAGCCCTATGATAACTCAAATGAATGTAGTCTTGGAAGCAAGATTCAAGTGGCTCCGCTCTACAAACACTCAAGCATGTTCAAGGAATGATGTCAAAATTCCAGGAACAAAATTGACTATGTCTTCTGAGGCTTTTGCGAGGTTAGGAGTCTAGATTTATAATTCTTCAAAAGAAGAAGAGAATACTCTTCTATTCCATGTCATTTTCTCCCACAAACACACCAAACATGTTCATTTCCTCAAACTACTTCACTCACAATTCAATCTCCCATACCGAGTCTTTGATTCCTCCACTTGGAAAGAAGAGAAAATCCTCTAGTGAGACTAAGTAGTAAGCTTAAGTTCAATTTTAAATTACTATTTTAGGAAAGTACAAAGTATTTAAAAAGAAAATTTATGTTGTTCAATTTCCCCAAATTAGGTGATTTGATGATTTAATTACTTTTCAAAATTTAGATAATGAATGTTTGCTTTGTTCAATTCTACACAAGATTTAATGCTCTGATTGTCCAATTACTTTCCCAAAAAGAATTATACAATGTATTTTTTCATTTAACCATAAGATTTAATGATTTTCTTGGTTCAATTACTATCCCAAAAATAATTATACAAAGTGAATATTCCTTTCTTTAATTTTTCCCAAATTCTTCTCAAATCCTAAATTGACTTTTGAGTTTTTGATTTTCCTTAAAGTAAAAGAACATAATCCTCTAGTCAATTTAGTAAGTTATTAGAAAATATAATTAGATTTTAAAGCTTTGAAAAAATGAATACAAATTAAACAACTCTTCAACCTGCAAAACACAATTTAGTAGTTACTTTCCACCTTTTTGAGAAAAAAGGCTTTGACAGTGCCTTGCAATCAATAGTTAAGCTATTTGAAGGACAAAAATAGATAGGATCAAAATATTAATGGTTAGACATTTGAAATTGCAAATAAAATGACTAGATGCGATTGCCTTTCCTAAATGCGTGCTTAGATATCTTGTATGTGACAAGATTTCCTTAATATGATCATTTTCACAAAAGGCGACACAAAAGTTACCATAAATGATCATTTACCAAATGCGATGGAGAAATCACTAAATGTGAGTCTAAAAACCTAGGATGTGATCTAATTTCCTTAATGTGATGGGATTTCCTAAATGTGACCCTAGATCAACAAAATGCAACTCTGGACATGGAAATAGAGAACCAAAATTTGTCAAAAAAGAATGGAAATGAGGTAAAATCCAAGGATTTTCCCCACAGTGGGTGCCAGAAACGTGTGTTATTTTGTGGATCTACAAGCTGCAACACAACACTTCAATATGTCATTGTATTAGTGAAATACACATGTAAATCAAGGGAAAATCACACAAATATCACTAAAATCGATATTTTTCTCCCTATCTAAGAAGAGTTTGAAGAATGCTATAATTTACCATCAGATTATGCATTAATAAGTGGCATATTCAAGCTTAGAATGGACGATTTAATCTAAATGAAAGAAGAAATGCTCAATCAAAGTTCATTTTAAACTCCAAATGAAAGATTAGAACAATGCTAAATATTTGAGCTAAAACGAAATATAAATAACTAAGAATAGGAGCAGCATAAGTTTGCAAATGAATTCTAAAAATTAGGGGCCCATTGATCTCAAAATTCATCCCATTTATAGAAGAATTTGAGGAATGAGAGGTTAGGATAGAAATATGAAGAAAGGTGTAGATTGAATCTTTGGTGATCCATGTGAGATGATCCAAGCGATTTCTCTCTCATTGGCTAGCAAATTGAGTTTCTCTTTTGCAAGTGAGGAGTTGTAATTAGGATTTATTTAATTCTCTTTTAATTAATTACCTTAGCCATGTATTTGATTATTTTTTATTAAATTGATTTGATTTCATTTAATTGGCTAAAGAAATTAATGTAAATTAGGGATAATATCACTTAGGACATTAAATTTGATTTAAATGAATTATGTTGATTAATTAAAGATATATCTTAACATAATTAGGGGTATTATGACACTTAGGGAAAATAGGGTATATGGTCAAAGTAGACCAAATTAGGGTCGTTACAATATTTACCATAAATATTAATTAAATAAATCAAGCCAAAAGCATCATTAAATTAACTGAAACCCATCTAGTGAAAAAAAAATTGAAATAGAGAAACAACTTAAACCGAAACACAAACACACACAAACAGGATCATGAATCCATGTCACTTGATGGATTGAGACACTAGGGTAGTGAGTCAGATTATTTCCCATTTCTAAGACAAAATAAGAGTTTGGCAACTGAAACAAAAAAGAAAAATAAGGGGTGGGTATTACTATAATACCTCTTTAAACCTAATATGACTTTTGTGATTTTTATGAGATAAGGTCTTTTGATGCTTCTCTTAGTGCTTATATATTTGTGATACGTGTCTAAACTATTCAAATAGTTCATTCTAATGGTTTCATAATCTAGTACCTATTGACCCTAATTATAGACATACTATCTTAAGGGATCCTTTGGTGGGTGTTTATCTCCACTTAGGTGTTGAAGACCTTTCCAGACCTATCTATTTTCAGGATTTTATGTGATATGTGCTTGACAAATATATATAAGTGATTTACATACCTTCTTCTATTAAGGTTAGTAAGAATAATCATGTAGTTTATGTGGTGCATGTATATATTGATCATGATGTTGATTAATAGGGTAAGTTAATTGTCCCTATTCTCTCTTTAAATAATAATCTCTGTATGGTGTATTCTTTGATATAATCAACCTAACCCTGACCATTGATAATTATGGTGGATGGACCTAGATGATGACATACCTCTTAGAAACTTTGATGTATTTATCTATGGTTATTATTATTAGTGCATAAGATTTAGGAAACAAATATATTATGGTTATATGATTTGATTATGAAGACTAACCCAATTCTCAAGATTCTAAACCTATTTATGATGATTCTACATGCATTATATGTATATATATCTGATGTGTTTTTATGAATTGGGACAAAGTCATAGTTACACACATAGTTGAGGTCCACATGATTTATCAATCCCAATCATGTCTATAATTCTTTGTTTTATATGTATATCTATGCACATACATTTCTTATTTATGATGTAGGCTTGCAAGTACTAGGCATCGACTTCACCTAGCTTCACAGGTTTGAGCATGCCTCAAAATCTGGGATCATTTTTGTTGTTATGGAGATTGTACCAATTTATCACAAGAATAAACCTACCTTGGTCCTTTTCTTATGATAATTTGCACCTAGGTTGGGTACACTTGATTTAGTCTTGTATATGTTTTCCTTGGCATGATGGAAATTTGTTTTGTTATCTAGATAGCTCTGTTGTGTTAAGTTGGTTTTTTTATTTCTCCTCTATGGGCGTTTCATCTTTAGGGCTTGATTGGTTTGAGATTTATGTGTGTTGTGATTCTCTTTAACATAGGAGTGAATTTGAGGTCTTGGTATGAGTAATTAATAAGGATAGTTTATAAATGTGATATTAAAATATTTTATAATGAATTCATGTGAGTGTATTATATTACTTGTAAAATAATGTCTATGTATGAAATAAATAAATAGGTATATGTATGCATAGGCATATAGGTAAACACATATGCATATGTTTGTATATATAGAAAGATAAGAATTAAATAATTATATGGATTTATAATTTATTAAAAAATATTATTATAAAGGCTATATGGAAAGATTAAAGTAATTATTAATCATTAAATATTTACCTTGAGAGGAAATCCTTATTGACCACAGTAAATAAAAAGAGTTAACTAAGAGATAATAAATATATATACTTTGTGTTAAAGATAATATACCTTAATATTAACTAAAGTAGATAAATGTTAATAATAGTATATTGTATGTGAATAACTTCGAAGTGATGCATAATTTAATAATTAATCTCTAAACTATTAACCAACCATTAGTTGCAAAGGGTTGCAACAGTTAGAATTTCTCCTATGTAACCACTCATGTAAGATACTCATGGGAGGATGGTTCCTAAGAGGAGATGGAGAAGGAGGATTTTAGGAAGAAAAATATAGAGAGGGAGTTAGATGCTAAAACCTTGGGAATAATTTTATCTTATAGTTTTAGGGAGATAGTTGTAGAATGTAAATTTTATGCAATTGGAGATCAGTGAATTGAATGGAAGACTCCAGGGAGAAAGAGCTATGGTGTTGATGTTGAGCCTCTTGATCTCATTTAAATTGGATAGTATTGTAATGGTTTTGATGTATCTTGGATTATATATTCATTCTATTCTTTCTACCTTCCTTGCAGGACTCCAAGTAGGATCCATACCTAAAAGAGACTTTTCTCTGTCAATGTATTTTGTGTGTGTGTATTGTATTGTTCTTTCTTCTGGAAGATAATCTTTGTGCTTATTAAATAAATGGATTATAATGTTTTAATGATGTATTATATGGTTATTAATGGTTGTAAATTATTCTATACCTTCTGGATTAAGTTTTATAAGTTTGGAATCATTTCATGGTGCTATTTTCTTCTTTCTCCATTAGAAATATTTCTATTGTAGGCTAATTTCCTATGATGAAATGATGTTTTGGGTGGCCTAATCTATTTTCCTATTGGTGTAGGAGAACCCTAAGATCTTGGTTATATCTTTTGTCATTTTTGGCTTGTATTTTGGTTTGGCCAACCATCAATTAATAAGGACTATGTTATAAATTCCCAAGTGTGTCTAAGGTGTGACTAGGGTTAGTAGTGATTAGGGTTTAGTAGTTGTTGAGATCAAGTTGCATCTAGGGGTCTATATCCTTAGAAGTCAACAAAGAGGTCAAAGGGTTGACCAAAACTCCTAAATGGAGTGGCCTTCAAGGTTTTAATGTTTTTAAGTGTTTTAAGCTCATATGATAAGTTTTAGGACCAAGTTGGGCCATTGGAAGTGATAAAATGTCATTTTGACAAAAGATGTAAAAGTTGTAATGACAACTTTTACAACTTTGCAAAGTTGTCATGACATCATTTCCTAGTTTTTAGGAATTGGATTTAATTATGCCTAAATCCTGACATGAGGGTCTAGACATGTGAGAATATGTTATATAAGGTGGAACAAAACCTAAAGTGACAGTTAGAGTTCATTGTGTATGGATTGTGTGTTGAGAAGTAAGGAATTACACTGTATTTTGCAGACAGAGCCATCATCCAATACTTTAATGGATTCAATGGGTTGAAATAATGCATTGAGAGTGTCTTGTGTGTTATTTTATTAGTCTTTGTGGTATTTACTTGATTGATTAATCTCACTGGTTAGCATTTTGTGAATTATTTAGGTTTTACTAGTTCATTGTGCAGTTTTGGACCAGTCATGGTGATAATGGCTTTCCTTGGAGTTCCCATGGTCCAAAGTCTTATGATGACTTGGAATCAAGTAAAGCCTTATATATAAAATGTACATATGGTGTGTGGAGTGTGTGTGTGGAGGGAAGGCATGAGAACATTAAGGCCCTAGGTGAGTACTGGTTATTCTGGCTAGGGAAACTAAACAAAACATAGGCAATAAAGATTGCTATGTGATTGGTGTGTGCCAACCATTGGTAGAGGAATGTAGGGGAATGTATTATAGACATGTTGATGGAATGAGAAGATTAAAATATTTTTTAGTGTAGTTAATGAAAGCCAAGAAACCAAACTAGTACGTGTACATGCCCTAGAAACCCTCAATTTTAGGGGTTTGGTGAAAGTATAGTGTACAGAAATGGTGGGGCACTAGGACATAGTAAATATTTAAGCCTAGGAAAAACCCACAATGAATATGTAATTATTTCCCAAGGGTTTTAAGGGATTTTGGGAGTAAATCCACTTTTTTAGTGTTTAGGAGGGCTAATTAGGCCTAAAAGGCTACAAGGCCTTAAACACTAGAAATCTTGAACCTGATTGGAACTAGGGTGAAAGATCCACAAGATTGGATCTAGGAGAGTTGAAGGAGACCTAAAGAAGTTTAAGAATCCAATCATAAAGAAGGTGGGATAGATGGGAGATTAGAAGACTAGGAAAAGCCATGAATGTGAAGAGTTATGAAGAAGGACCTAGTGAGAATTTGAACTTTTTGGAGATATCCTAGTGAGTTCAAGGAATAGATATGAATCCTCTAATAAGGGTGGTGATAGGAACCCTAGGAAAGACCAGGAGAAGGTCTAGTAGAAAGAAAGAAAGCTCTAGGAGTGGAAGCTTCAAATCAAATTGGTATCAGAGCCATTGAAAGGCTTGGGAGTTGATTGGTGTATGTCAGAGAGGAGTGAATCCATAGGTGAGAACATCATGGTGACTAATGCTAAATTGGAAAGGGACTTGTCAAAGAAACAAGACAAGAATAGGCTTCTTGTAGAAGTAATGGAGGAAATGAAGATAAAGATGGCAGAGGTTGTAGAGACAGCCAACAAGTTAAAAGAACAGATGAGTGAAGATAAAGATAAGGGAAAGAAACCAGTAGAGGAGGAGATAAAACTAGAGCCTGGCCCTCCTCTACCTAAGAAACCATTCCTCAAGGCACTCAAAGAATTTAGTAGAAAGGCTCTAGAACGAATTTCAATGTTCTTCGGTAAGATGGATGTACAAATTGTTATGGAATGGATCGAAGGCATGGAAAACCACTTCAAATGTGATGGGATCATAGAAGCACAAAAGGTAAAGATAGCCAAGTCTAGGCTAAGAGGATAAGAACTCACATGGTGGAAGTTTCTGCAAGAAGAAAGGGAGAAAGGGGGAAATAATCTCATAGAAAATTAGAAATAAATGGTTGAAAAAGTGAAGGAGAACTACCTTCCAGAAGACTATGACATTCAGCTACACAACAAAAGGTAGAACCTTAGGAAAAAAGATCTAGATGTGCCATAATATACTGAAGAATTTCAGAAACTTTATCTTAGATGAAGAATACAGGAGACAAAGAGCATCAAGGTTTCTCAGTACCTTAATGGATTAAGGTGGAATATAAAAGAAGAGCTTAGTCTCTTTACCCTAACTTCCATTTATAGTTGTTTCGAAATGGCTTTGAAATTAGAAGAGAAACTCAGAAAGAAGCAAGAATCTAACTCTAGAGGAAGAGGAAGGGGTAGAGACAATAGAGGTGGTCATAGTAGAGGCTCAAGTTGAAAAGGAAATGATAGTAGGAGCCAAGGTGACTCCAAATATATAGAACAAGGACATGAGTCAAGCAATAGAGGTGGATAAAATAGAGGAAGGGGTTCTTATAATAGTGGAGAAGGAAGATCGGGGGGTTTTGGGAGAATTTCACATTTTTCTCCCATGAAATGTTACAACTATGGACAATAGGGGCACCCTACATATAGATGCCCTATCAAACCCTCAGCTTCACAAGGAGGGAAAAAGATTGCATATGTCCAAGAAGAGGATTGTTATAAAAAATCAGAGGTGAGTCTAGATTCAGAGAAGGGAGAACATCTCATGTTGAGAAGAATCTTGATCAAGACACCCATCATAGATGAACTTAAGTAGAGAAGGGGTCTTTTTAGAGTCAAGTGAAAGATATTGGGAAAATTGTGCAAAGTTATCATTGATTTAGGGTCCACGGGTATGTTGGAATTATATTGGAATGATGTACTAAGAGGGGAGGGGTGAATCAGCACCTCTAAAAATTTTCTCTGGTTAGCCCATTAACCCTCAATCATCAGTTTGTAAATTATCTTATCTAGTTGTTCATCTTTGTTTATGTATATGCAATCATATCATAAGTTCTTTAATATGTAACCGTAAAAGAAACATTCATAAAAATAGATAACACATAACACAAGAGATGATATCATAGAAAACTCCTGTTAAGAAGTAAAAATTATGGTGGGGATTGTTACCCACAAGACTTCACTATCTACAAATAAGAAGGGGCCAATTAAGGCTTACAATTGGTCACTTTTGATGACATACCCTGTTCGGAGTATTATAGCAGATACCTGTTAAGATCTACTTCATTTGAAGCTTTAGCAAAACTATTAAGTGTGCACTCTGTTAAGAGATTTGTAAAGAATGGTTAAGTGCACCTTCTACAAAAGGATTTTAGATGTGATGCACTTGTTAGAATGAAAGTAAATAAGTCTTTGATCTGATGATGTATGCAATCTCTAATTTTTGATAATAGATCCTATAAAGCTTCTTATATATAAGTAATGATCCTTCCATGATTGAATAATACCTTTATCTACTCGTCGGTAGCCTCTATATGTTCTTGACAACTGATGTGAACTATTTCTGAACTTTGCATGAATTCTACCTTCTTCTCCTTAGATGCTCTTTATGGCTATCAACAACAATGAATTCATATTTCACAATTGATTTTAACATCTATTTATACTAGATTTTGGCTCAATTCTTGATTCACGCTTTGCAAGTTAACTCTAGATCCAAGGTTTACAACTTGACCTTGATCTTTAGTTAGATATGTTTTAGATCCATTAGGATGCTTTAAAACATTTACATAAAGCTTGCTTGACCCTTAAGTTATGATTTAAAACAAATTAAAACTCTATAAATAGAATTACATTGCCTTATTTGACATGTAAAACTTAGATCCACTATTTGTGGGTTTTCTAACTGACTGTCGGTTCTAATGGTCAATTTTCTTTGTCATCGGTGTTCCTTTCTTGAATAGGTCATTGGGTATGCCTTTTCTATTCCCATCAGTTTTGTTCTAAAAAATGTGTCGTCAGTGATGTTCATAATGTTATGTTATTGACATGTCGATGATGTCATGTTCATTTCATCTGTGCAATTCTTGTCAGTGTTCATTAGTCAATTCCATACTTAGCATTTTTCATGACCTTTGTGTTCTGTCAGGTATGCTCACTGATTGTCGGTAATGCTTGTAGCTATGATCTTTGTCGATGTTTTCACTAAGTGTACTAATGGGAAAATTAATGTCATCAATCTCCCCCTTTGACATTAGTATCAAAAACATTGATATGTGCAACATACTGAGTTTATTAGTATGTACACCTGTATATACTCCTTTCTTAGTCATTTGAATGACTCCCCCTATGTATATGCTATTTAGTGTAAGTATATATACATATCCTTATGTACTTTTCTTTTTTATATATATTTCTACATAACTTTATCTATATCTGTTCCTTTTGTACATACAATATACATCTCCTTTCCTCCTTTTTTGATTCTAAAGGCAAAGGTACATACAACTTGCCAAAAATATTGGAATGTGAGGACTTGATCTCCTCCATCATATTTTCCCATTTTTCCTTTAGCATTTCAAGAGCCATGTTCTCTAGTGAGATCTGTACATGTATATCATAGATTCTATCCACTACAGACATCTCGGGGGTTGCAATAAGATTTCTTGCATCAGAAATATGCTGCTATAGTATAGTAAGATTAGGCAGAATGTGTGCCTATAGTTTGGTAATCTCACCTCTTAGTTGAGTGTTAGCATCCCATATTTCTTGCCTTAGCCTATTAGCCTCTACAAAATTATCATGATGCACCTTTATACTATCTGCATGTGAGGTTAGGCTTTGTGCACTGGTTGTGACATTGGAATCTATCTTTTCTAGCTTGTCACTATTTTCTTTTCTATAATTTTCAAGCGTGCACATCTTTTGAACTAAGGTGATTTCTTTGGCAATCATTGGCTCTAATTGATCAGTTAGTTTAGAGAGCTTAACCTTGTTCAATTCCACTTCTTGGCTGATTTTATCAATTAATTTGTATTGATACTTCTTTTCTTCTTGTTCTTCTATAGCTTGTTCTGCATCTATATTTTTCTTTCTGATTGTATCAGTAAGAATAACAATTTGTTTCTTAACTGTAGTGTTTGCTTCAAGTTTTAGCTCAGGAACAAGTTGTTGGAGAATATCTCTTGCCTTGTCAAGTGCCATTGTTTCTCTATGTTCTTGTATCATTTTATTTTGAATGGCTTTTCTTTGACATAGCACTCCAAACTCTTGAATTTTATCACTATCCAAAGTGGTAATATCCTAGTTTGGAACTTCTATCACTTCATCCAGTGTAACAACCAAGATGTCTTTCTTTACTATTTTCTTCTTCTTCTTCTTTCGATGTATGGTAGTTTGATGTACTATCATCTGTAGAGCATGAGATTGGGTTGATTTTGTAGGTGAGGGTCAACAAGATGAGGCATTCTTTTGAATTTGTTCTAAGGTCACCTGCAATTTTATTGAAGATGTCTCCTCATTTACGTTGGGTGTATCAATAGATGTATGTTCTTTAAGTTTTATGCCTTCATCCTGTTTGACATCTTCACTTTTATCCTTTTCTTCACCCTTTCTCTGTGTGTCCTCTATTTTATTATCAGGTTCTTTGTCTTGTTCTTTTGACACTTCTTGCTGATTGTCAGTTGCATCCTTTTATTTCTGTATGTGTTTCCTTTTGAGGGTTGGATACAATTTTGTTTTCATTTGTATCCATCTCCTTGGGTACTGTAGAAACCTAAAATTGACCAGGTGTATCTCAAGCATTCCAAACTATAAATCTTAGCTAAATGCTTTAAAATCTCATCTCAATGCAAAACAAACAGATCAAATCAAATGGACATTTATCAAAACAAATGGACAAAAATCAAATCAAATTAAAAAGATTCATGAAATCAAATAATTAAATTCAAGCCTAAAGGGATTAATCAAATTATGTAGTTGATTTTTCAATTGTATAGTTCAAATCAAAAATATCAAATCCAACCCATTCACCCTTCCATGGCTAAATTAATTAAATGATTGAGTTATTTAATTCCTAATATTTTTGAGACAACCAACCAATTTTCCCTCCATTTGAAAACACCTCAAAGCTTTTGACTTAACCAAAATTTGATCATGATCAACTCACTCTACCCCCGACCCTTGGGAAAATGCTATAAATAAAAGCCATTTCCTTTGTGTTTGGGATCCAAGAATTTCAAGAGAAAAAGAATCCTTATTATAGGCATATGGAGAGCATTTGAGAGCTTTTGATCAGATTTCAGCATTTGCATAACATTTAGTATATCATGTCTAGGAGAATCTATTATTTTCTAACATATCTTGGAGCATTTCAAGCATTCTAAGCTAGACTTGAGCATTTGTTTATCATTCATTTCTCATTCTAGGATTGTCCTTGAGAGAGATTAAGCCTAAGAGCTCTCTTAACAAAGCTTAGATAGATAACCATGAGATGATATGGATTTTTAGCTTCAATTCTTATATTAAATTATATTGTCCTTCCATAGAATTGTTGTTCTTAATCTTAAATTCATGAAGGTGTAATATTACACACACAAATGGCACTCACCGTGGGGCTCTAAGCCTCTTTACTAATGTTTTTGTCATAAGATTTTGTGTGTTTTGATTTTTCTTGGTGTTATTTTGTAGAAAATAGGAGAAGAGCTGCTTATGGGATGTTAAGAGCCACCTATGAACAATAAAACACCGCATACAGAGCCTGATTCATCTTTGTCTTTCATTCTGCAGCCGTGTGCTAGATAAAGTGGGCTGCCTGCTAGATAAAGCATTCTGCCTGCTAGATAAAGTGTGCCACCTAAGATTTTTCAACAACCACTTACAAGCAATATTTGGCCACCTTTTACACTTTTTGTACCACCTGTTAATTTTATTTAGCCGCTTGTGACTTCTTAAAAGATGCTTGTTAAGATTTAAAAGCCGCATAGAAAGTTTTCATTTACGCTTAACAACATTTAAATGCCGCTCTTTAGCTATTAAATTCTGCATAATTACTTTTGCTTTAAATCAGGTTTTTATTGATTTGGTCACTATTGTAACTCTCTGTGTTTTTCTATCTTGCAGATGAAAAATCACCCAAAGGTGCAGAAACCAAAAAAGCAGTTCTCAAAGCTTAGCAAAGAGGTAAGAATCAAAACCAAGAATGATAAAGAAATACATACAAAAAATTTGTTAGAGAGTTTATTTGAGGAAGAACACTTGTATGATCACTACATTAAGGTGTTTTTTTCTTACAAACAAAAATTTCCTACTCTTTACTTGGTTTTCATGCCTAGTTCTTTAAAGCTTTAATCAATAAATCTTTCATCAAAAAAGATTTTAGGAGGGAATTTATCATTTGAGTTTTTCTTAGTTTTCTTCACTTTGCCTCGCATAGTGTTGACTAATTTGTTGGAGGAGCCAGAGTGGGAACGATCGCCACTAGGTGAGTGAAATAAGCCAAAAACACTCAAAAATGCGCCTAGCCTTGCTAGCTTAGAAAAATTAGGTATTTATCTATTCAAGCTTGCATTACTTAACTTGTGGCAAATTCATTTAAATCTAGCATAAATAGGGACACCTTACTATTTTCTATTCAAACAAGACATTAGGTATATGCTCTCAATTTTTTGAAGTTGATCAAAAAGCCAAAAGTGTGAAGTTTGGGTGGTAAAAGAAAGGAAGGATTAATTGAACCACACATCTCCTTTTTTTTTAAGAGCCTCCTTGTTAAGAAGTTGAAAATGAACAAATCTATTTGAGGTGTTTGGAAAAAAGAAAGACAATAGGGATATGCTCTTCACTCTTTGAGTGAATCAGATTCCCAAACTTATTGGACTGAGTTCAATTTTTGCTTTCCATATTCATGCTAGTTAAATAAAGCTTTAAAGGGCCTGCCTCCTGAGATTTTCCTTACGAGGACAGTGAGAGGGAACAACCCAAAGTGGGAGATATTCACTTTTACCACAATATCGTTTGACCCACTATAAATAAATGCACTTTATCTTAATCAAAAAGTGAATAAAACTTGTGCAAGCCATCCTCACTTCGTTTAACAGTCCTTCAAGATCACGTAAAATCATACTTTTGTGCATGTGGGAAGCCCTCAAAGGGGTAAAGGATCTTGTCAAGATTTAGACCGGAATAGTTTGAGACCTAATAAAGTAGCAGACCTACCTTTGTAGAGCCATGATTAAAAGCCAAATTTGTTGACTCTAAGGTATATTTTTTGGAAGGCATTCTTGTGCAAACCTGTTAAAACATCCGAGAACATACACTTTTAGTGTGGTTTTAGGAAAATGGTACAATTTTGATGTGTGTGTTGAGCTTGTACTCTATTTTCATACAATAATATTTTTTGATAAATCTGATCAAAGACTTTAAACTTTTAAACCCAGAAAACACCAATAAAATTGTTAAAATCAACTTTGATCAGCAAAGCGCCACGTACCATCATTTCAGAGCCGCTTACAAACAAAACTGGGCCACTTGTCAATCTTAAAACACTGCTTGAAAGCATTAAACAACCGCATGTGCTACTAGAAATTATTGTCTATAAATATTTCAAAACTGCCTATCAATAGAAAAATGCCACCTGCCAACTGTAGAGCACCACGTAAAGGATTTGTAGTGACCACATATTAACATTTAAAGGCTTCCTACACACAGGTAAGAGCTGCCCAAAAATGTAAATGGGCAAACAGTGGGTATCTGCTAAAGGATTAAAAACAAGAAAGTTTAATTTTTGGATACCGTTTTGGACGTTCTACCACTATGGATACCAAACTTGATTAGAGTTTGTCATTATTGGGCATTTTGCAAATTTATTCATAGATTGATCATTTAAGTGAGTTCAAAACCTAAGATCTTTATTTGACATATGTTAATGTCAGTTTTTACTTGATCCCATTACATCAAGACTACCCTACAACTAGACGGATCTTATCTGAGACAAGAGTGTCCCTTCCTAGGTGATCCTTTTTTTGCAAAATCCTTATACAAACCCATCAAAGAAATAGAACTAACGATGTCTTTTCCATTTGGCCATATAGATCTCGATCAGATTAATCATGTGAACAAAGATATGAACAAACAAGGAAATGTTGATCCTAACAACAAAGGATCCAACAACAATACCAACGGAGGAACAAACATGGATCCTAACTATCAAGGGATGAACAATACCAACAATGGGGGAAATATAGACCCTAATGATGAGGATTTAACTGATGAAAAGGTTAATGAGGCTATGCAAAGCCCTTTCTTCACGAAACTCATGGAAAAAGTGTTGGAAAAAGACAAGGAGAAGTAATTTCTAGACCTACCACAAACAGATCTCAAACTTCCACATGATTATGATGTCACTAAGCTCCAATGAGAAGAAGTTGAGGCTAACCCCATTGATATCATGAATAAATAATTCCAGCTTTTCCAGATACAATTGGACACAATAAAACAAAGTGGGGCTCCTAAACGTTTTTCTATTGAAGCCTTGTGTCCATTTCCATTTGACAAGTCTTTAATCATGATACCATTTCCAACAAATCCTATTTATCCAAAATATGATAAATATGAAGGAACATCTGATCCTAAAGATCACTTAAGGGAATTTTGTGCCCTAATTCTAGAGTTCATGCATGACACAACTTACCTTATGAGGTTATTCCGTGGAAGTTTGGAAGGTATGGCAATGGAGTGGTTTTCAAAATTACCCTCCAGCATTCAAACCTTTGAGGAATTGGCCTCTAAATTTGTAACTCACTATTCTTATAACATCAACACAAGGTTACAATTCTTAATCTATGCAACACCAAACAAAGAGAAGGAGAGGGATTCCTACTTTTCCTACAATGATGGAGAGCGGTATTTGCTAGATACCCTCGAAGTGTAGCCAAAAAGGAAAAGATGGATATTTTGTGAATGGCTTGAATCATGAAATGAACTATTGATTAAGGCTACAATGTCCTAGATCATTCCAAGACTTAATTGAGAATGGGGTGACAATAGAAAAGGTATTGGTAAAAAGTGGAGAAATCAAACTCTACAAAGACAACAATACCTCCAACACCAATCAAAATCAGAATTCCAACAAGAACAATAGTCAATTTTGGACAAAGAATAACAAAAATAAAGGAGTGGTTAACGATGGAGTGGTGGAGGCTAATACTTTAAAGGCTACCCCTTTCAATCTCACTCAAAACTCAGCTCAAGCCAATAATGTGAATCAAGCACCCAAAGTGCCCTTCAACAACAACACTAATAACAACTTCGAGAATAATCAAGGGACCCCTAAGCCTAAACCTTTCTTTGCACCTACACCCAAAAGGACATTCACTAATTTGGCTGAACCATTGGAAAATGCATTAAAGACACTTATTGAAAATAAAATTATTGATCTACCAAAGGCTCAACCATATGAACCTCACATAAAGCCAAACTGGTGGAATGAGAACAACCATTGTGATTATCATCGAAATAGGGGACATAAGACCAATGATTGCCTATGTCTCAAACATGTGGTACAAGATCTCATAGACAATGGTGTGATAAAGGTGGATGGTCCTCAAACTAATGAAGATCAAACAACCTTTAAAACTCCATTTTATAAGCATGAAAAGGGAGAATCTTCTAATTCCAACAATGGAGAAAACAATGCGAATAATGAAAAGGGAAGTACTAATGTTAACTTTGCTTATACTTATGACAATACCATCAATGTTGTTTTCATTAAAGATCAACCTATTCAAAGGTCCACTAATGCCATCACAAGGGAGCAAGCCAAAAATATTACCTTACAAGGGTGTACTCCTATTACTATTGTCCCTAAGACACCAACTATTTTGGCTAAACAAAAACCACCCACCACAAAGCCTTATAGTTTGGTGGATCAATTACAAAAGACTCCAGCCAAAATATCAATTTTGGAGTTGTTAAAATTATCTCCTCATCACAAGGATATTCTGGAAAAATTCTTGTGTGAGACCACGGTTCCTATAAAATTAGAGGAACACAAATTTTAGAACATGGTAGGGCACCTCATAGCCCCTCATTGTCTTTCCTTTTCAGAACAAGATGACATGTCTATCACACATCCTCAAAACTTACCCTTGCATATAGAGGTATTAATCCAAAGACA
>MU224166.1:558005-579424 GCA_018584345.1 Thuja plicata | reverse complement strand
TACCCTTGGGAAAATGCTATAAATACAAGCCATTTCCTTTGTGTTTGGGATCCAAGAATTTCAAGAGCAAAAGCATCCTTATTATAGGCATATGGAGAGCATTTGAGAGCTTTTGATCACATTTCAGTATTTGGATAACATTTAGTATATCATGTCTAGGAGCATCTTTTGTTTTCTAATATATCTTGGAGCATTTTGAGAATTCTAAGCTAGATTTGAGCATTTGTTTATCATTCATTTCTCATTCTAGGATTGTCCTTGAGAGAGATTAAGCATGAGAGCTCACTTAACAAAGCTTAGATAGAGAACCATGAGATGATATGGAATTTTAGCTTCAATTCTTAGATTAAATTGTATTGTCTTTCCATAGAATTGTTGTTCTTAATCTTAATTTCATGAAGGTGTAATCTTACACACACAGGTACATTATCAAATTTCTCACATGATTTTTCCTGACTTGATTGAATATCAATAGAATCTATTAAAATAGTCATGTTTGTAGGTGTATTGACTATTGCAGTGTCAGTTGTTGTATCCTGTCTGTCGTTATTGCCCTTTGTAGCTTTTATGTCTTCATCTTTTTGAATTTCTTCTGCACGGTCTTGTCCTGTGGTGTCATTGACAGTGTTGTCCAACCAAGATTCATCATTTATATCATTAGTTAAGTTACCTTTTATAGAAAATTATTCTTTGGTAACTTCTTCATCTTCTAAACTGATGTGTATTTGACTTGCTGGTAATTGATCATCTTCACCATCTTTTGGCCATTCTTCATCTATAATGTCAATCTATTTTTGGCCTATTATTTGTACTTCTTCAATGTCTAACTCATCTATTGAGTATCTCTCTGATTGACAGTTTCTTTCTCATAACTTCTCTTCTCATCAGGATTGAGTATCTTACTCCATGTATCATGTGTTTCTTGTTCTATCTCTATAATCTTCTCTTCAGAAAATTTATAAGCTCTCAACTTGGGTGAGAAACTTTTCTCATGTTTCTCCATGATTTCATTGATTTCTTCTATTTTTTATTTAGGAGTCATAAGAGAAACTAGTACTTGTTCTCTTATCCTTTTCTCCTCATGAAGTGCAAAAGTGAATCTAGAAGATATTCTATTTAATAGTTCCTACAGTACATCACATGTAGTGAATTGTAGTGGGATATAATAGTGTCTGCACTTCTTAGCAATAAGTGCATCTTCGATCTTATTCTATTGTACAAAATCCCATTTTAACCATTTCCTAATCTTAGGATGTCCAATAGATGCAGCCTCAAAAATATACTTACATATTTCATCAATGTCTTTAGTGGATGATGTATCCTTTGTTGTTTCCTTTGCTTTTGCAGCATCAGGTTCATCCATAGCTAAATCTTCTAAATCCTCATATGTATGAACAAATTTGCTCCTTTTGGTAGGTGCCCTAGCTGGTTGTTTTGCCATTGTTGTGTCAGGTTTCCTTTTATACACCTTTCCTTTTACCATTTGAGAAGGAATTGCATCATGTGTTGTTTGACTCTTTATTCTTGACTTCTTAGGTGGAGGAGGAAGTGGTGAATTAGACTCTTCTTCCTCTGATTCATTTTTCTCTATTGTATCACTATTGGGAAATGGGTCCTCAGTGTTTTCCTCCTTACCCTCTTGTTCCTCTTCACCTTCTCTTTCTTCTTCTTCATCTTAAGATATATTCAAGTTCTTTTTCAAATTCTTCACCATCCTTTTTGACTATTTTACAACCTTCTTGACAACAAGAATTGTTTTAATCTTCTATTTTGCCTCTTTATAGATACCAAATCTTAGTAGCTTGTTGTCTACTAGTTGATTTAATAGTGCCTCAATGCACTCATTGACTAATCCTATTTTGATTTCATAGTCCAATTTTGAAAGCCATGATTTCCTTGGTACTACTACTTGTATGTATGTGAAATCAGTATCTACCCTGAAACATATGTCTTCTCGGTGTTCCTCTATCATACTTTCAGGAATTCTAGTTCTTTCTTGTAGCATTTCCTTTATGGTTTTGAAATACTCATGCATAACATTATCAAAATCGTTCCTAGTGATTCTATGAATTCACCTATCTGAATGGTTATGGGTCTTCTTGTATCCCATATAACTTTTCCTATGGAAGGAAAGTATTCTTCAAAATAAAAGAATATGCACATTATGAGGGAACCAAACTTACAAGTGTTTGTCCTTGAAGACCTTATTGTGCACATGTTCCCCTCCAGTTGATGTAACAAGATCTCTGCAAGATCCATCTTCTTCCCCTGTTTGATAATCTTGTATGTTGTGCTCATAGTGGTACTAGGTATGCTATTCATTTGACTTGCTTGGAATATCTTATATCCAACAACACATGCTCCAAACTTCAGCTCTATGTTGGTAATGGTGTTGACCTTTAGTGCTCTTTTATCTGACTTAGCACTAGTCAGTTTTTCAACTTCTACCAGAGATGGGTGTTTGTGAGCTTGTGGTTTATTGGTTGTAGGATAACCTGTGATGGCATGAATAACATCCTTTATTATTGACTTTGGCTTATTTAGCCATAGAGTCTTGTTATGAACTCTGCTAAGAACAATCTTTATCCATTCTATTTTGAAGACCTTGGGAAAATGCAGTGCATCTGTGAGTCCCTTTACTTCCAAGTGTTTGTGCTCATCTTTGAGTTTTCTAGCATCATCACATAATTCCCTATAGGCATTATCTAGGTCTAGATCTCCTATTTCTGAGATCTTACAGTGAATATAGGACCTTACATTCTCTACCAGTAAAACCCTTGGAGGGATTCTAGAGAATGCTCTGGAATCATCAGGTTGTGAAGCTATTTCAGGATGTAACTTGTATTTAGGTTCAGTACATGTGCCTCTACTGACAAGCTTGAAGCATTTTTTCTTATCAACCTTGATTTTCTCAACTCTTGAAGTCGATGCCATTTTGTTTTAAAAAATTTAGGGCTTTTCACAAATAAAATAGTGCGTTGGATGAGTGTTATTACTTACAGATTTTCTTTGATTGTCTACAAGTGTGAATGCTTTGTGTTACAATGATTTCTGCTGGGTTGCTTTCCAAATTTCTCTTAAATCTCTCTGGTCTGCTCTGCTCTTCTTGAAAATTGTGGGTGCAAAAATGAGTTCACCCATTGGGATTTTATACTTTTTGAGCCCTAAGTTGTCATTAATGCTTACCAACTTGATGGTTTATGAAGACTGATTTTATCAGTAGAGACATTCATAACACCTTCAGTAGCTTACCTTGGTAATTTCTTTTTCAGTTAAATCACATAAAAGGTAGCTTACCTTGGTAATTTCTTTTTCCTCTCTATATTCTTCTACCTATAGAGCTTCAAAGTATTATTGTTGTCTTTCATCTTCAACAAACATGTCTTCTAACTCACTTTTATAATTCTAAAACCTTTCACCCCTACTACTTGCATAAACATTACCTGATCTAGACTATCTAGATCTTCCAATATTCAAAGATGACTTGAATGTAGACTCAATCTTAGTAGTGGTAGATAAACTATTATTAAATTCATTTAGCTCAAAATAAATCAACTTACCAATTGTACCATCTAGTGAAACAAGCATTTGAGGAATGGATCTAAGTTCTTATATTTTTGATACTTTGATGGCATGCATGGGAAAAAAATGTTCCCAATAGTTTACTTGCTACATATTCTTCTTCAATATGTCCTCTAGCACTTGTGAGAGCATTCATACTTTCCTTCAATCTTATACTATAACATGTAATAGTCTCACCTTCTTCCATTCTCATAGAATCAAATTTGCCTCTCAAACTTTCATATTTTCCCTTATGAACATGTTGATCTCAACCATATACCAATGCAATCTTATCCCACATCTATTTTGATGTATCAAATATTTTAAGTTCATTGAAATCTAGGTTGGTGAGAGAATAGGATATCTCAATCATAACTTGTGTGTGATATTTCCTTTCTCTTATTTCCTCAAGTGTCATAAGCCCAAATGGTGGTAGTGAATACTCATTGTAAAGATAGTATATTTCATACTCTCCAATTCTAGATAAGTGCAACCCAATCCTTCTCTTCCATGTATAGAAGTTATCCCTATTCAACTTTGGTACCTCCCTCTTATACATCTTTTAATATTTTACTCAAGTATTTTAATATTATCTCTTTATATTACTTGGCTCTAATACCAATTGTTGGTTTATAGAGAGGGGGATGAATCAATAAACAATGATTCTTCAAACCTTAAAGACTTAAACATTGATTCATCTCGGTAAGACAAACTTCAATATTAACTAAATCAACAATGACTTCACTATATCAATTAGCAACTTAATTAATCATAAAATATCATGCACAATAATAATTCAACAAATATGATATGAGTTTTTAATGAGGAAACACAATTTGGAAAAACCTCTGTGGTAATTGTCACCCACAATTAAAAATAATCTTCTAAAGTATGCTCGGTTAAAGGACAATCCTATTAAAGATTACAATGTACATTGTCAAATGTGACCTTGTTAGGGGATTTGCCTCAGATCTATTAGGATCTTCACCCTAGTAGGAGTGGCTTGGTTAAATAGCTTTAAAGACTATTTTAGAAGGTCACCTTTCACAAGGATTTACAATAAGACTATTAAGTCCACTTGCTTAAGATATTTTCTTACAAAAAATGTTAATATGCAACATTATTAAATTTGATCTATAATAATACAACTACCTCTTTCTTGATCAGAGCCCTTATGCACTCTTTGACTATTGGCATCAACAATTTATCAAAACTTCAACTTTCAAGCCTCTCTTTCATTAAAATGCATCCTTTATATAGACTCAATTTTGCCTCTTAATCTCCTTGATTAGGTTTTCCTTCATTTACTATCAATCGTCAGTTAAACTTTATGAATTTATTCAATGAACTTGATACTCGATAAAACCTGTTATCATCACCTCTAAACTTGAAATTTTCTTGTAAGTGGTACCATCACTTTTCCACTTAATTTTTACCATAGATCATCAGCATGAATTTTTCCAATCATAGATATCTATACCTAACTCTTCTTTATCCTTGGAATCTTCCAGATTACTTTGGATCTTCATTAAATGTTATTTTGATCATTTTTTTGTGCTCGCTAACTAACTATGTACTTAGTGTCTCTTCTTTCTTTCTAGCTAACTTCTTGTACTCAGTCTCTTATCTTGCTTTCCCTTTTATTGACAAACACTTTCCTTTTATCGACATAATTCTCTCTGCATGGTAACTGAACTTTTTCCTTTACTGACTTGACCATTCTCCTTTATTTATTTGGTATCATAAAATGTAAAGTAGAAACCAACTATACCAATATTACCTTATCGTTTTCTGATCTATATTAGCTTCCCAATTAAGCTCTTCAGCTTCACAAATTTTCAATTCCTCTTTTCCTTCACTCACTCAACTTATATCATACTCCGAGTGATATGGAAACTTAATAGAAACCAGAAATCAATTTCTTGACATAAATGACAAAATAAAAATTGATCTAATCCTTCTACAATCTTCTATACCTCGTATCTCAAACTTCATCATCATCATCATCACCATCAGTTGGTTAACAAGGATTATGATAGAGATGTTCTCTAATTTTTTGGGATAAGTTGGATGTGAGCATGAGTTATGAAATGCAAGCTTAAGGTGTGATAGAAGAAACATGAGAGAACATTATTTCTAATTCTTGGATTTTTAGATTCCTAATGATGTCAGCTGAGGTGTGTGGAATAGAAAAAACCTATTTGGGGCTAACTATAGAGATGTAACCTTCTTAGTGAATGGTGAGCATGAATTATGGATCTTGGCACGTGTAACTGCTGACTTGTTATTGTTATTTAGTTTTGTAAAGTACCATGTGTATCTTAGTAAGGGTCATTTGATTTATTGTGCATTAGGAAATTCTTAATAGGCCAACCTAATTTCTTATTGTAACTTTTTATAAAGGAAAGTAGTGTCTTGAGTTATAAAGGTATGGAATGGGCAGATAAGATGTTGTGAGCATGTGGATGCGAGTTAACCTAGATATAGATAAGTGATTATATTTGTAGCGCACTTCATCAGAGTTGTATAAGAAAAACAAGTTTCTATTAGTCTATTTGGTTTCACAAGTATACCTTTATACTTCTCTTTGGATAGTGGGTCTAGAAGGTGGATTCAACCTCCACTTTGGGAAATGTTCTTGGGAAGTCAGCTCATCATTTTATGTAACTCCTAACAAGGTTGAGAAGAATCCTAATATGGTATTTCCTTTAATAGGGACTTGTAGTGGATGTAATAATCAAATCCTAATAGGGCTAGATCTCTTAGCAGAGATACAATATTTCTAGTGCATTATTTTGTGAGTTCCATCCCCACCATGGTTTCCTCGAAAACAAAATACTTATATTATGATGTTGTTCTTGAAATATGGATACTTTCACTAAGTAATTGATTTAAACTTTATAGTTTAATCATTTGGCATACAAATGATTCACCCCCATTGAGTTGTGTTATTCCTAACAGATATAGTAGTCGAATATGTTACATAGAATTTCATGATCTATTTGTAATTAACTTAGAGGGATTAATCTAATTCTAAGAGGGATTTATTTTTGAATTTGTGTAATTGATTTGCATATTAAGACACTTAGCAATTTTCCTAAGTGTTGTGATCAATGCCAAAGGGGGAAATTGTTAAGATGATCATATCCAGGATCATGTGATGAATATTGTAGTGTTTTCATTCTTGGAAATAAGTCTATTTCATAGGTCAGATCTCATTTACATGTGATGAAGATGATTGCACAAGGATTTTTCTAAGTATCCAGTATATCAGTGATAACATAGTCTATGATGGTAGATTTGATGTGCAATGATAATTTTGAGGTTTCAAATGGTGTGGTTAGACATGAAGCATCTATAGAACCTAACTACATATATGATTATGTTAGAGGATTCAATGCATAGATTGATATTTGAGGAAAACACCAGCGATATTGGAAAGAATAGTCAACCGGTCTAGTCAAGGTGATGAAAACCGAGGTAGTGAATAATTATGTGTCAAAGTTTGATTTATTTCTCAATTGTCTTTTTGAGGGCCGACCTTGAGGATTTAAATTTCCTATGTTGATGTGACCACTTATGAATTTTTTTTGGATTTTGAGGATGAATTAGGTAACATGTTTTAGGGTTGTTCAAATGACCTAAATGTGTTTATAAGAGATGAAATCGAAGGAAAAAGTTGTTATTGTTGAGATTTTTTGATGATGTGACGATCATGATAGTTGAAGGAAAATCTTTTATGATCAACAAAGAATAGTGAGCACTAATAAAGTTGATCTTTCATGTAGAAGGTTCCATCCTCATGTCATTCTTTGAGTTTACTTACACAAGGAAAGTTCTAAAAGGCTTGTTGTCAAAATCCTATATCAAGGTTACTCGTAACAGGGTAATAAGGATCCTAACAAGTCTAAAGACTAAATCCTCTAATATGGTGACTCTCACAAGGAGTTTTAAATCCCATAATAGGGTAGTTCCTAATAGGAATTTTGTACTAACCTCTAATTGAGGTATATATACTCTTCATCGAGTATACCCTTAGCAGGGTGTTGTAATGTTCCTAATATGGAAATACTTATTGGTGCACTAGTGATATTTATGGGTAATAATTCTCACCATGGTTTTTTTCCTTTAATAAATGTTTCCACATTAAAATATTGGTGTACTTGTGTTGATTTTGCGGATGTATGCTTTGTTATGCCTTTATTTTATATTTATATTTTCATGTTGGTTACTTTGGAAGTTGTTGAAAATATTTTGTAGATCTATGGTTGTAGTGATGAACTCCCACACCCCCTCTAAGTTCCTTATAACAATAATAGTCTTCAATGGTCTGAATTTTTAAGTCATTCGTCTAATATTCTTCTTTGTTTTTATATTATATTTCTATTCGTTTGGAGTCATCAAATTCACATCCTATTTGTATATTTCATTCTAATAAATCAACAACATCATTCTACTACAGTGTCTTGGGAGCCAAAAATAATCTTTTTATCCCATGCATCTCACAAAAGAGGGTAAGTCCATTCCTAACAAACTCTCCTCATGTATTAGATTTTGTGTATTTGAGTTTTCTACTGGCTTCATTTTAAATTTTATCATTGAGAAACTTGAATATATCCCAAGTCATTCTAGGATGATCATCAATGAAGACCATAAAATATATTTCATCTAAAAGACTCCTTATTCTAGTTGGATTGCACAGGTTTGAGTACAGCAAATCTAATATTCTTGTGGTAATTATTTTTCCCTCTAAAGATTTCCTTTGCCTATTTTCGGTTGCAGGAGCACCCATAGGTTTCTTTGGGAAATCTAGTCAGTTTGTTGTGTGTGTGTGTGTGTGTGCGTGCCTTATGATTTTTTTTTGTAATAATCTTGAGTCAAGATTAAGGTCATGTTGACCATAGCATGTTTGAGTTAGGATGTGTTTAGTTAGAGTCTTAGGACCTTTTGGGAAGTGCAATTAGGGCTAACATGTTATAAAGCCTTCTAATTGGAAAATGTGCCATGATGATGTCATCATGAGGTCAGTAGGGTCTAATGTAGGTCATAATAATATTTCTTCCCTTATTTGAGTCTTTGGTGAAGTTTAGTGAAGTTTTGAATCATTTTTCTATAGTTTGCAAGAGATGGGAAAAAGTTGTCAAAGTTGCATTTTGCAACTTTACAACTTTGCAATGTTTCTCTGACAACACTTGCAAGAATTGGAAAACTCATTCAGTAGGTTCCCTAAGGGGTTGATAAAAAATTCACCACCCTATATAAGGTAATTTTGGACATTGAAGCAAGGTTGGTTGCCACTGTATAGACCTAGATTTTTGAATTCAAGCAAGCATATGTGACTATGTGGAGAATTTTGTTGTTTTTGATATTACATAGAGTCTTTAATTGACTCATTCTAACACTATAACTCGTGCATGATGTAGGGTATTTGATATTTGAATTCTGTGTGGCATTAGGTAGTCTTTTTGTTTATTTTTATTCACTTCTTGTAAATATTTTGTGTTCTTTACTATTTCTAGTCTGATCCAGATAGTTTTTAGCAGATGAGTAATAACTCCTCTTCCCACCATGGATTTTATCTGGTTCCTTGGGATTTGGAAGATTAATCCTTGTACATTATTGGTGAAAGAGGTTGGGCCCTAGAAAGAAATGGAGTAATTTTTGCAGTGATGCCTTAGGCGAGCCAGAGATGCATGGCTAGGGATCACAGTGAGTTGCAGAAGCATTGAGAGACTGAATGCATTGGTTTCTTCAATCATAGCATGTGGGGAGGAGGGAATTATTTTAAAGGAGCCCCATTTCCAAGGATAAGTTCTAGTGAAGAGTTCCTTAGGGTGTAAAAACAAACCCTTCTAGTTGTTATCTAAAATTTGAGAAACCCTTGATTTTAGGTTTAATTGTAGCAACCCATTGTACTGACAGTTTGGGGAAGTTAGACTAGATAAATCTGAGGTTTTTTGGAAAAAGGGTGTCATAAAAAGCATTTTTTTTACCACCTTGTTAAGCAATTTTTGAAGTTATGTGCAAAAAGGTGTCTAATTAGGCCTAATTCCTTGTAGCTATATTTTTACTAGTTTGAAGCAAATTCTTGTAATCGATTAGGGTTTCATTGAAATCTATGTTATTACACATTGTATTGGATTAAAATTTCCTTTTTATGAACCTTCATATCCATTGGTTTGTTTTCATGATCATATTAGATCACTTAGTGTGGAAAATTCTAGAAGACATTCATGGGGTATATTGACAGTTGATTTGATTTCATCATTGGTGTGGACAAGTTGAATAGGTAAAGGATTGAGAATAGAATCCTTGTGAATTAGGGTTGGTAAAGGAACCTAATAGGTGAGAGTAGTGGCCTATATAAGACCCTTGGAGAATTTAGGGTTATTACATCATATTGGTATCAGAAAGAGTTAAAGATTTGGTAATTGGTGTATGTCTCTTATATTGGTGAATCAGTAGGGGAGATCAGTATGGTGACTAATGAAAAGTTAGATAGTGATATGGGTGAGATAAAATAGAAAAATAGACTTCTTGAAGAAGCCCTAGATGAGATGAGAGTAAAACTACAAGAATTTGTTGATGGAGCCAAAGATAAAGGCAAAGAAGAACCCTCCATTGAATGAAGAACCATTCTTGAAAGCCATCAAGGTACTAGGAGGAAATTAATTAGAAGGTGTACCACCATTTAGTGGGAAAAAGGATATTGAGGTAGTGATGGAATGGATTGAGGGGATGGAAAACCATTTTGAGTGTGAAGGTGTTATAGAGGCACAAAAACTCAAAGTTGCAAAGTCAAGGCTAAGAGGATCATCATTGACATGGTGGAAGTACCTGCAAGAGGAAAGAGTTAGAATGGGTAAACAACCTATAGCTAATTGGAAATACATGGTGACTAAAGTAAAGGTAAAAAAGAGAGGAATTTCATAAGTTATGTCTCAGGTCCAAGATTCAAGAAGAGGAACCTATCAAGTTAGAAAGATACTTGGGTGGTCTAAAATGGAACATCCAAGAGGAGATAAGATTATGCACTTCAACCATCATTCAGAAGTGGCACCAACTATCTCTTAAGGTGGAAGAAAGGAACAAGAAGAAAGGACACTCTAATCTAAGAGGATGAGGCACATGAAGAGACCAAGGGGGTCATAGAGGTGGTTATCAAGGCAGCGGTAGTGAACAAAGAAACCAGGGAGTGTCCAAGTTGACAGAGCATGGTAGTGAAAATACTCAAAGAGGGGTTTATACCAGGGGTAGAGGTACTCAAGGAGGCTCTAGTAGAGGAAGGGGTTCAGGTAGAAGCAAATCATACTTTTCAAGTATTAAATTCTATAACTATGGTCAATTGGGTCACCCTACCTATAGATGCCCAAACAAGCCCACTTCTCAAAAAAATAGTAAGAGGATTACATATGCTCAAGAAGACACAACATGTGTTAAGACACTAGAGGTTGATCACATTGAGTAAAAGATGGGAGAAAAACTAATGTTCAGAAGATTTCTAATTAGACAACTACTCAGAGATGAACCCATGCATAGGAGAGCATTGTTTAGAGTGAAATGTAAAATCCTTTGTAAAGTTTGTAAATAGATTGTGGATTTAGGCTCTATAGATAATATAATATTAGAGGAAGCCATAAAAAAACTAAAATTGGTAAAGATACCTCATTTAAATCCATACAAGGTGACATGGTTGAACAAAGGGGAGAGTGTGTTGGTGAATGAGCAGACTTGGGTGGGGTTTTCTTTTGCAGGGTATAAGGAAAAATTTCTTTATTATGTGTTGCCTATGGATGCATTTTATATTCTATTGGGTAGGCCTTGGAAATATGACATGGGTGCAGTGTATGATGGAAAGGATAATTCCATATCCTTCAAGAAAGATAACATAACTTTCAAGATACAATCCTTATTGGATGAAGATGAGCCACAACCCAAGACCCCTAGTATCCTATTAAGTGGTAGAAAGGAGTTCATAAAAACCATTAGAGATGAAGGTGGTGAAAGGTATTCCATATTTCTCAAGCCTAAGGAGGAAGAGAAGCCTAAACAAGAGCCTTTTCCATTAAAAATCCAAGAGTTAGTTGAGAAGTATAGAGAAATAGTCAGTGATGGTACTCCTACAACTTTACCTCCTAGAAGAGTGATAAGTCATCAAATTGACTTTTTACTTGGTGCATCATTTCCAAATAAGGAAGACTATAAGCTTAATCTAGATCATAACCTAGAGGAGGCTAGACAAGTGCAAGAGCTATTAGACCAAGGACTAATCAAGAAGAGCATCAGTCCATGTGTCATGCCTGTGGTCCTAGCATCCAAGAAAGGTGGTAAGTGTAGAATTTGTACTGACTCCATGGCTATTAATAGAATTACAATTAGATAAAATTTCCTATTCCTAGAATTGAGGATTTGATGGACTGTCTTGGAGGTGCAAAGTACTTCAGTCATTTGGACTTAAAAAGTGGGTACCACTAGATTAGGATCAAAGATGGGGATGAATGGAAGACACCTTTTAAGACTATTGATGGGTTGTATGAGTGGAGAGTTGTGCCATTCAGCCTCTCAAATTCCCCTAGCACAATCATGAGGCTCATGAATGAAGTGCTTAAGGACTTCACATGGATATTTGTGGTAGTATATCTAGATGATATACTTATCTTCAGTAAGATAGCAGAGGAACATGTGAAGCATGTTGAGATGGTACTCAAAAGGTTTCAAGAAGAGAAATTATCAATCAACCTTGATAAGTGGAAGTTTTTCAAGAAAGAACATGTGTATTTGGGGTTTTTAGTATCCTAAGGGTCATTGAAGATGGACCCAAGAAAGCTGGAAGCTATCCTAAATTTGCCTACACCAACCACAGGGGGAAAAGTAAGGAGCTTTCATGGGTTAGCTCAATTTTATAGAAAGTTTATGAGAGATTCCAGTAGTATTTGTGCACCAATGCTAGACACCATCAAGGGTGGTCTAAAGAATAAGTTCAGATGGACTTCTAAAGCAGGGAAAGCATTTGAAAAGTTGAAGGAGCAAGAAGAAACATAACCTATCCTTAGAGTCCCTAGTTTTGACAACTTGTTTACTTTGGAGTGTGATGCAAGTGGAATGGAAGTAGGGGGTTTCTTAAGTCTAGAAGGTAGACCAGTAGCCTTCTTCAGTGAAAATTTAAATGAAGCCAAGAAGAAATATTATTCTTATGACTTGGAATTATATGCCTTAGTTAAGTCTCTTAAGAAGTGGAGACATCAATTGCTACCAAAATAATTTGTAGTGTTTACTGACAACCAAGTCCTTAGCTATATAAACACACAAGAAAATCTAATTAATAGACATCTAAAGTGGATGGAATACCCAAAATCATCCACATTCACAATAAAGCACAAGAAATTTCAGTTGAATAAGGTTGCACATACCCTAAGTAGGAGGATGCTAACAATTCAAGAAGTTCAGTTGAAGAGCATTGGAATAGATATTTTCAAAAACCTTTATAAGAAGGATGAACACTTTGGTGAAGCCTACAAGGTATGTTCAGATTTTCAGACTCACTTTCATAGTCAATTTTCTAATTTTACCTTGCAAAGTGGGTTGTTGTTTAAGGGGAACCAATTATGTGTTCCTAAGGTTTCAATGAGAGATAATATCATTAAAGAGGAACATAATGGTAGATTGAGTGGCCATTTTTGTGTGAACAAAACCATAGAGTTAGTACAAAAATTTTACCATTTGCCAAAGTTGGTAAGAGATGTGACCGAATATGTTGAGCAATGTGTAGTGTGCATGAAAGCAAAATGAGGAGCTAGCAATGCAGGTTTGTATCAACCTTTTACAATCCATAATAGACCATGAGAGTGTGTTAGCATGGATTTAATTGTAGGGATACCTAAGACAAAACATGGACATGAGATTATCTATGTTGTGGTAGACAAATTTAGTAAAATGGGTCACTTTATACCTTGTAGAACTACACATGATGCTAGTAACATTACACATTTGTATTTTTAAAGAGATTGTAACAATCCATGGACTACCCCTAAGCACTATCTCAGATAGTGATGTCATGTTCATGAGCCATTTTTGGAAAACACTATGGAGCAGATTGGGTACTAACCTATCATTTGGTTCAACTTATCACCCTTATACTAATGGAAAAAATGAGGTGGTTAACAGAGTGCTTGGTAACTTATTAAGGTTCCTAACTAAGGAATATGGGAAGACATGGGATGTGGTCATTCCCCAAGTAGAATATGCATACAATGACAGTGTTAACAAAATAATAGGTAGAAGCCCATTTGAAGTTGTTTATGGCATACACCCAAGGGGTGTATGTGAGCTTAGAGACCTTGGAGCCATGGAGTATATGAGTGGTCATGCTAAAGACTTCACTCAAACCATGAAGGAGATTCAAGAGGAGGTGAAGAATACTATAATTAAATCTACTAAAAAATTAAAGGTTAAAGTAGATGAGAGGAGAAAGGATGTTCAATTTGAATTAGGTGATTATGTCATGGTACATTTGAACAAATATAGGTTACAGAAATGAGTACCTACCTAGCTTTAGATGAAGAGAGTGGGACCCTATAAGATCATAGCCAAATATGGGGCTAATGCCTACAAATTGGATCTACCTAGTGATTTGAGCATCTCACTTTTTTTCAATGTGGCATACTTGATAAATTTTAAAGGACCCTTAACTGATATAGAAGTGAACAGAGAAGAGGTTGGTAAGGATGTGGAACTTGATGTTTTACCTCCCAAGATGTTGAAAGAATAAGAAAAGATATTTGATTCAAGGGTCAAGAAGACCACAAGGCACAAGGTGTACATGGAACACCTCATCAAGTGGAAGCATAAGCCAGAGTCAAAGGAAACATGGGTTGCAGTTATAGACTTCAAGAAGTTGGACATTTCAGATGATATCTTGTCCATGGAAGTGATGTAATGCCCCACTATGAAACATGGGAGAACTAACCTAAACAAGACACTAAGTTTACAAAATAATTTTTTTAAAAATGTTTATATACAATAATGATAACAATGCAAAAGCAATACAATGAAGTACATGACATACACATAAATAAAATTTAACAAAGGTTACAAATCCTTAGGGTTCCTTGATGTAGAATTACTTAGGAAAACTAATCTATGAAAATAACTATAAAGAACTGACATAAGGATACATCAAATGAATCCAATAATACACATCTCATACAATAAGACCACATAAACATCTCATACCCAAAGTATTAATACGATAATGAAAATCCACTAAACAAGTAGTAGGGTATGCAATAGTACATAACAATGTAATACAACACATCCTACAAAGGATGTCAACCAATATCCACATATAGCACAAGTATACAACTCATGAAACTGAACAAGTCTCTAGAAGTTGAAGAAGATTGAACAAGAATAAGAAAAACTACAACAAGGATCATCAAATCATGATGACAAATGTCAAATCTCAATGGTAATAAGAATCACTACCACCCAATCACATGGAACCAAAGGTCCACTCCCACCATGTTGAGGAGATAATAATAGGCCCACTCACACGGGTATACAAATAGAAAGAAAACATCAAAGGTATACAAGACCATCATAAAGAAAGGCATAGGAAGATCCTAGAAGCTCTCTATATCACCAATAAGGAAATCTAAAAAATACCAGAGGTAACCAACACATGTAGGATAACCTAAGCTGTATATAGGAAGGTGTCATCATGTACATCTAACCCTTGATTTTTGTCCTAGAAATCCCTCAATAGATCCCAACATTCAAGTGACCATACATGGTGTCAATGACCTCTCAAATAGACAAAGTCACTAACTATGCAAACACATACCCCTCAAGGTAGAAATAATCATCTCATCCTCCATCTTAGCCTATAATAGCGCTCAAGCATGGGTGTCCCACAATAGTGTGTCCCACTTTTTTGAACATCTTGATTTTTGTTGAAATTACACATTTTTAAGTAAATATGATGATTTAAGCCTTCAGAGGTCTCATTTAAAGGAGTAAATTGAAAATGGTTAGATAAAATCCTCTTGGATAAAAATATTTTTCGTATAATCTCTCTACTCCTCACTTACACCTGTAATCAAGTCTCCTTTGTGCCCATCAAAATTCTGTCAAAAAATCACTTTGACATTAAGTTTTTGCAGAATCAAAAGAATTCATTTGGTAAACCCAAATACAGGATGATAGTACTAAAAAATACCTTTCCAATGATTATGATATTTATATATATTGGGTTTATTATGACTTTATTTTTTAAGTTTTACTAAACATAGGTTGTCTCACCATTTAGCAACTTCTCTATTTGATGTTACTGGAAAAATAGTAAACTAGAAAAAAAAAAGTATGAAAAATATCTAGGAAATAGGTATTTATGTAACCTTTCTATCAAAAAAAGAAAAAATGAATTTCAATATATACATATCAAGTTAGAGTGATCCAAGTGAACCTATGTCCAAATTAAAGTTACTGTCACTTCATAACTCAATAAAATATTAAATATTAAACCAAACTGAATGAAACCAATTGGATTCTCTAGATATTTGTGTTACAAATAAAACTTAAAAATAATTATTTTCTTATTAGTTTTATAAAAAAGGTTATGTTGATCAAAGTGAGTGTCACTCCTGAAAAAAGCTGATTTTCAGAAAAATAAAATTTTGAAGGAGAAGGAAAAATGGATACAAATCAATTCCAAAAAAAAATTAAAAAATATATTTATAAACTAGAAAAAAATTTATAAAAATCACTAGTTTACATCATCTTCAAATTATTAATGGTCTTATTAGAGTATAGTAA
Source organism: Thuja plicata (assembly GCA_018584345.1). Classification (NCBI taxonomy): domain Eukaryota; kingdom Viridiplantae; phylum Streptophyta; class Pinopsida; order Cupressales; family Cupressaceae; genus Thuja; species Thuja plicata. The sequence continues at coordinate 563,050 of MU224166.1, read as the reverse complement.
TGCACCCTAAAAAATTATTATGTTATCACTTGTTACGAATACTTGCAATAAATGATTCTAGCAGCCACTTGCGAGCTTCAACACTTATTGCAAGCCACCTCCTACTATACAACTAGGTAACCTACACTAGGTTCACAAAATAACATCATAAAGGTATATCAAAAACCTCATCACTGATTCTTTCTCATATAGGGATACACCCTTAGAGAATCATAAACAATATCAAAAGGACATAACTCTTGAAACTGGTTCTTGCACATACAAGAACTGTTGGTCCTCAATTAACCAATACCATTTCAAGTCACTCTCACAAGATCACATAAGACAAGTTACACAAACCAGGTTGGGTAAAAAGATCAAGACCAAACTGATAACAACATGAACATGCACTGAAGTATTCATAACAAAAAAGAAACAGAAATCACAAAAACCTATGGCTTTACATCATGAGAGTCATCTATTCCCAATAGATACCCAATAATACATAAATTCATAATAAAATAGAATACAAAGCCTAGAAAGTATATAATCAATAGGGTTCACATGGTCAGTTAGGGTAACAGTATAAATCACTCACGCCACATCATAAGGCATAGATAAAATTCACCCCCCATCCTCTGAATACATCCTAGGGCATCATAATCCTGTAGATACCCATAGCATAGAAATAAATACTTAAGGAATGGAAACAACATTACGTCATGATGAATTGGGAATAAGCCATTACACATCGAAAATTTACAAAGATAGAAACAGTTTCCATTTGCAAAGCAATGATCATCTAAAGGACTAGGGTTCATTAATTAATTAAATCAACCAAATTAATTAATTTAGAATTCCTATCCCTAATAGCCCCAAAATGATAAACAGAAAGACCGTTATGAGCATATCATTAAATCAACTAATCCCCTTGCATAAATTAAACTAATTTAAAAATTAATTAAATAAACAAGTTTAATTTACTAGGAAGAAAAGTAATCATTTTATCTAAATCAATTTCAAATACGCTAATTTAAAATTAATTTAAATAGGCAAATTTAAAAACCAATATTAAAATAATCTAATTTAAACATAATTATGAAACTAATTTAATAACATTAATTTTAAAAAAAAAGAAAGTTAAAAGCAATTTTACATAATATAAATTTAACAATTTAAAATATTTTAAATTAACTATTAAAAAGAAAAACATTAATTAACATTATTTCTAAAAAGTTTAATTTAAATAAAATATAAAATAAAAATAAAATAGTGATATCAAATTTTATTAAAAAAAACTTTTTTATAAAAGTTGTTTTGGGGGGGAGCGGGTCCTTTGCGCCCCCCCGGCTCCCATTACAATGCCTCCTGACTGTCATAGGTAGTTCGACCTGCCTAGCGCAGCGGCTACTGCTGCGGGTAGGGTTGGTGGGTGGAGCCCACCACCTCCCCGCCCAATCTAAATTATTTAAAATTATTTTTAATAAAAATAATTTCAAATAACAGTTTTAAATGTGTGTGTGTGTGTATATATATATAATATATATATATTATATATATATTAAAATAAAAATTTCTAAAAATGGAAATATGCTAATACTTCCTCCATATGCAATTTTTTTTCCTTTTTTTGTCCTTTTTCCCTTCGTTTGTCTTTTCCTGGACATGTTTTAATTCACTGGTGAATATTTTTAATTCACTGTAATGTTCCAGAGACCTCTTTTTTTTGATAAATTTATTTTTTCAATAGGAATAACTTTCCAAGCCAATCCCTACTATAGAAATTTTAATTTTTCCATTTTCTAGGTCTTCCATAGAGTGTTTTTTGACAAAATTTTAACAACGTAACCCTACTATGCCAAGTTATCTTTTTTCCTAAAAAACATAGATCTAGGGTTTTTAAAATACTCAATTTGACAAGAAACTCAAAATAGATCTAATTAAGGAATTGAAACATGCTAAGTACAAAGAAAACTTAAATTTACAAAAGTGGAAATCAACAAAGGGTTTTCCAAACCCTACCTCAAATCCACCCAAAAATTTGATGAAGAAGCCCTTTGTGAAGATGGAGAATCCCAAAGCCTCCAAATCTAAATTTGAATGTAGATCTGAAACCATGAAGCCTCCAAAGCAAGAATCTCCTCAACTCCTTCAAGCCTCCAACCACAATAAATAACACAAAACAATGCTCACACAAAAGTTCTCCAAAAGTCTTCTCCAAAAAACTATTATGACCAAAATGAGAAGAGAACTCCCCTAAAGGGAATCAACTTCCACCTTTCAAGAAAATTCCCCCAAAATAGACACTTCAATTAACATAGTGTTGGTTGTATTTCCTGTTTCTGCTGGTTATCCTGGTTCTTTGTCTTACCCTCTATCAAATTTCAATTTTTCATATCTAAACCTTGCCAAATTTGCAAAAAACCCTAAGTATCCAAGTGTTAAATGATGAATTGAAACCCTAGGTCATGTCTTATGTTTCAGCGTTACTTTTTCATTCACTTAAGACATGTGTTTTAAGTTAAGTCACCTCGTCGCGTTACCCAGAGCGAATATTCTAGAACTCTTCCCGACTTTTCTTTTCTTTTGTGTCGCATAGTCTCGTTACAAAATAGAATATTCTTTCAGCATTCTGAGACTTGGTGATTTCTTTCAGTCGGGTAGTCGCAAGACCCTTATGTTATAAGCTTTATTTAAAATGGGACCCACTGTTAGTCGGGTGATCGCAAGAGAAATCAGTAGTTATGAAAAATGTTCTCAGACTTTGCGATTACTTCATGTCGCGTTGTCGCAAGATCAGGCCAAAGTTTATGGTTAAGTCTTCCTTCAGTCGCGTGGTCTCAGAATCAAACAGCGGTTAAGAGATATCATTCCAGACTACGCGACTAACTGTTTGATGCTGGAATTTTGGCTCAGTCGGGATGTCACCAGAATAGGACAGTGGCTCAGCTCTTCAGTATGCATTGAGTGAACCAATGAGCAGGTGACATCTGTCATAAAGAAAGTGGTTGTCGGGAGGTCACCAGAATGGAGGAAAAGGATTAAGCGACTTCGAGACTAAGGTATTTCGCCTTCAGTCTCAAGGTCTCTAAATAATTTAAGGGTATACCTGATCATTAAGAGATTAAGCGATAGCCGTCAGATGAAAGAATCAAAGGATCCAGTGGTAGTCACGAAGTCTGGAAAGAAAAGTTCCCCAGGGAAAAGGTCCTCCTGACTTGGCGATTAAGGTATGTGGCGCAGTCGCTATAAACAGAGAAAAGGCACATGCAATATGTTAAGGTAAAGTAAAAAGTATCTCCCGACTGGGCGACTAAGGCTTGTCGCGTGGTCTTGAAATAGAAGAAGAGCATCCAGCGACAAAGAGACAACCGTAAGGGTTAATAGTAACGGCTAGTCGCCAAGTCTGGAAAAGAAAGATGAGTTAAGGTTAACTCCATGCGACTTTGATTTCACTAGTGTCGCCAGATCGCCAGAAGGTCACTTAAGTCAGCCAGGGTAAAGAAAATACATTGTTGCCAAGTCTGGAGATGGAACCATGGTTAAGAACAATGACCCATGACAAAGAGACTTAATACAGTTGCGTGGTCGCCTGATCATGAGATCTAAAAAATGGCGGCAATTTGCTGATATGACAGATTAAATCACTCGGTAACCAATCAGAGGCTCAAATTTTGATTACTATGCACAAAAGGTAGCTGAGATGTATGACAGACAGTGAATTAAAATGTGACATGTCAGCTCTCTTAAACGGTTTATGATTGCTCTGAGGATTCCTTTTTGAAAATTTGATTTCCTGTCAACTTCGTGCAACTACGGCTAGGTTTTTCAAAGTTCACGGCATGGAAAATTAATAGCAGAACTGATGTTCCTGAATTATGAGCTATGTACTCTAAATGATGGCTATAAGGAGTTGATAGTGTATTCATTCTTGTTCATTGTGCTTTCAAGTTTTCAGAGCCAAGTTGCTTGTTTTGAGAGAAGACTGATATTTTGAGCAGTTGCAGTGTATCCAAAGTGAGCCAAGATTTCTAAAATTTATAGGAGATTGTGCATAGAGAAAACAACTGATATTGGAGGTTAGATTTGTTTCAATATCGGTTAGACTAAAGAAATTCAAGGTGTTGCAGAGAATAGTAGAGTTGTGAGCGTCGCATCAACAAGTGGAGGCAGTGGAGAAGAACAGAAAGGAAAAGTGAGCTTCTCAGATGAATTTCTCCAGCTTCTACCAGGTTCAACACAAAACAAGAAGGTTGATGCAGGTGTCTTTAAGGATGAGTTCATAGACATCAGAGATGGTGTGACCCTGGGCACAATAGGGTACTCTCTCTTTACCTATTTTTACAAAAATTCTGATAATCCTATCCCTATTTCAAACCCATGGACATGTGGTCTGGCTAGGTTATTAGTTCTTGATGTATTCTTAGATGTTGACCTATTTCTTGACCTAGAAAATCATTATCATGCCCTCACAAAGACCATCAAAAGGGATGATGGCACTGCCTTGTTGATACTAAACAGAAACTCTTTCATGCAAGCCTTTGGCTTATTCAGCACCATGTCTAAAAAAATTGACATGACAAGGCAGGAAAAGAGATATAGTTCTAAGCCTGGTATTGCGAAGGGCTTTTTGCAGAAGCATATGCCAAAAGAATTGAGAAATCATTTAGGTCCTAAGGCTGAACCATATCCATATTATTACAAGGACCTACATTTTTATATCAAGCACAATGCTTATGCCCTTTGCAGAGTGCTAGGGATAGATGGAGACACAGAAAGAATAGGTCATGGCATCTTAATGATGGTGTTAGACCTACAAGAGGTGCATTCAAGCACCAGTTATGATTATATTCAGTATATAATTGATGAGATGCACGAGGGTTTTCTTGCAACGCAGAAGAAATTAAAGAACCCTAAGGAGAAGGAGCCAAAGTTCTTTCATTATTCAGTCCTGATGCACCTTCTCTTGTATTTCAATTTTGCAATCATGGATCCCCACAACTTATCCCCTCAGAGATTCTATCAGGCACAACCAAATCCTATCCAGTTCTGGGTTAGGGTTTGGA
>MU224166.1:532094-552504 GCA_018584345.1 Thuja plicata | reverse complement strand
ACAAGATAGCAGTCAATATTGAAATGAATAGAAGAGTGTCTGGTAAGTTGAATAGGAGGGATGATCCTAGGTTTAGTAAGAGCAATCTGAAAGAACCAGAGTACAAGGAGTATAGAGCTCCTCAAAACAATAAACCTCTTTATAACAATAATTACAATCCTCAGAACAGAATGAAAAATCACCCTTATGGAACTCAGTTCAAGGATGGAAAGCCAGTTGGTGCACCCAAGAAAGAAAGATTAGATAATAAGACTCCAGACCCTCTTCACAGAAATGCAGTACATTTCTGTAATGAGGAGACTTGGTGTGAAGCTTGTGATGCCCCTCATAATCCTAATTTTTGTGTCATCTCCTTGGATTTAAAAGAAATAGAGGAACAAGAAAATGATGGAGGGGAACAGTGTGATCATAGCATGACTAACACTTACTCATGGCATGATATTGATTCAAACAGTGAAGAGGAAAATCATGATTCCTCTGTTTCACAGAAAAGAGTTGAGAACCACCACCAACAGGTTTTGTCTGATAGTGAAGTGGATGAAACTGATGATGACATTAGATGCTATTCTCAAAATAGCCAAGAGGTTCCACTCATAAGAAAAGTTTCAGATGAAGAAAAGGCTAGAATCACTGCTGAGTTGGTGAACAAAGCTAGAAGCAATTACCATTTGAGAAACAGGGTGGTAGGTGGAACTAGTAGCCAACCCTCAGGTGTTTTCATTAAGGATAATAAATCAGGCCCTCAGTATGTTCAGAAGAAAGATGAACCTAAAGAAAATGCAAATAAACATAAGGTCAAGGTCATCACAAAAGTTGTAGAACCAAATTCTATACAAGATGAAAAAGACCAAGAAAAGATTGTTCCTGTTCAAAAAACAGACAATAAAAGATTGAAAGGGCCATTTCAAAAGAAATGTAGTGAGGATAATGATGTTATCATTGATAAGTCAAAACTTTCAGATATTTGCTATACTCCGGTTGACATGGGTCAATGTTTGTCTCAGATGACAGTTAAGGTACCATTCTTGGAAATGATGAGGATCAAGGAACATAAGGAAAAAGTGATGTCATTATTAAACAGTGTACCTAAAATAAAAATTCAAAATCCAATGGATGTATCTGAGATGCCACCTATCAATGGAAATGAGGATGAGATGTTAACATCTGAGATTCCTCAAATTTTCTTGAATGCAACTTCTTCTCCGAAGGTGGTGGACCCATTTTTTCTATCATTGATAATCAATGATAAAATGCTCAAAAATTGTATGATTGCTTCAGGTGCTTCCAGTACAGTCATGTCAGTTGAGATTATGAAGGCAAAGGGCCTACATGTTGATACACCTCATGGCAGGTGTAGAGCTATGGATTCTAGGGAAGTCCCTGTAATTGGTACTATTGAGGCTATGCCGTATAGACTGGCGCTGTGCCCTGATGTTGTGATGACAATGAATGTTCTTGTGGTTGATATACCACCTCACTATGGCATGTTGTTATCAAGAAAGTGGAGTGCTTCCATGGGAGGAAGTATACAAAATGACTTGTCATATGCTACTTTCAATATTGCTGGAGAAAATTTTAGTGTTCTAAGGGAGAGCCGAACTCCTCACATGATAGAAAAATATGAGGATACTCATATCAATTGTTGCATTGACATGGATATGGAAAATTTCAGAATGCAAAAAGAAGAACCATGCTATCAAGATCAAGGAGTTGATCCTTTAAGTGAAGAATTAATATTAAAAGAAGATGGGATATGGAAAATGTATTTTGATGGTGCTTGTTCTAAAGAAGGATCAGGAGCAGGAGTATTATTGATATCCCCATCAGGTACAACTTTTAAGTACTCATTTCTGCTGGCTTTCCACTGTACTAATAATACTGCAGAGTATGAGGCCTTATTTTTAGGACTTGAGATTGCTATCAAACATGGTATAAAATGTTTAAAAGTTTATGGTGACTCTAAGTTAGTGGTAGCACAAGTCAGATCCAAATATGTTGTGAAAAATGATAGATTAAAAATGTATAAGCATGCTATTTGGGATCAACTTGAGATGTTTGATGCTTTTGATATAACTTGGTTGGAAAGGTCAAAAAATATTATGGCTGATTTTCTAGCAAATGTTGCTTTGAAAAACGATGATTTGACCTTACATGGAGTATCAATACTCGAGGTAAAAATAGGACCAGTTGTCCCAGATAACATATATAACTGGCAAGTATTCCAAGATGATCAAGATATTCTAAGGTTCATGCAATCTTTAGATTAGTATGAAAACCAAAGTATAGATTGCAGTTCCTTGTTAGAACCAGATAATGGAAAAGAGTACATCTTTGGAAATGAGGTTGTTCAATTGAGTTCTAATCAGATTCCTAGGGGTTTGGTTGAACTTGAAGCATTGTTTGTTAGTAAACAAAATAATTCAGCCAAGATAAGCAATTCCAATGCTGAGGACTTGGAAGAAGTGAATTTAGGATCAGAAAACAGTCCTCAAATAGTTTATATTGGAAAAGGTCTAGACTCTCATGTAAGGATAAACCTGATTAAACTGCTAAGAAAATACAATCATGTTTTTTCTTGGTCATATGAGGATTTAAAGGCATATAGAGAGGACCTCTTCCAACATGAGATTCCTCTAAAATCAGATGTCAAACCATTTAGACAAAAGCAAAGACCCATCAACCCCTTGTTGGCTCCCAAAATGCAGCAGGAATTGATGAAGCTTAAGGATGCTGGGATAATTCAACCTATTAGGAATTCAACATGGGTATCCAATTTAGTGCCAGTCAGGAAGAAGAATGGTGACATTAGATTGTGCGTTGATTTCAGAAATTTAAACATTGCTTCACTAAAAGATAATTACTCACTGCCAAACATGGAAGCAATGCTACATAAAGTGACTGGTTGTGAATTACTATCAATGATGGATGGTTTTTCAGGTTACAACCAGGTTCTTGTCAAGGAGTCAGAACAATATAAGACTGCATTTACTACTCCTTGGGGAGCATATGTTTATATCAGGATACCTTTTGGTTTGATAAATGCAGGGGCAACTTTTCAGAGAGCCATGGATGTTGCTTTCAAAGAGTTTATTGATTTGTTCATGGTTGTGTACCAAGATGACTTAACTGCATATTCAAAGAGGGCTAATGATCACTGCGATCATCTGGGTAAATTTTTTAATAAAGCATTAGAATATGGTGTTTCATTAAACCCTAAGAAGTGTCATTTTGCAGTTAAGGAGGGAAAATTTATCGGACATATAGTGTCTAAGGAAGGAGTAAGAATAGACCCTGAAAGAGTAGAAGCAATTCAGAAAGTTGTTGGTCCGAAAAACTTAAAAGCTGTGCAATATTTCTTAGGAAAGATTAATTTTGTTAGAAGATTTGTAGTAAATTTTGCTGAAATTGTCAAGCCCATTGTGAAATTGTTGAAAAAGGATACTAAGTTTGTTTGGAATGATGAGGCTCAACAAGCTTTTGAAAGGATAAAGAAGGCAGTGCAGGAAACTCCAGTGTTGAAATCTCTGGATTACACTAAGCCTTTCTCTCTGTTTTCATTTGCATCATTTCATACAATTGCTACAATTTTTCTTCAGAAAGATGAGCAAGGATTTGAACACCCCATAGCCTTTTATAGTAAATCCTTACAGGCTGCAGAGCTTAACTATGATATAATGGAGAAGTAGGCCTATGCATTGGTAAAGGCTGTGAAGTCCTTTAGGCCTTATTTGGTGTGTGCTAAGGTACAGGCCTATGTTCCACATTCAATAGTAAAGGATATTCTTACCTAGTCAGAGGTTACTGGTAAGAGGTGCAAGTGGATTACAAGGATTCAAGAGTTCAATTTGGATATTATTATCACCAAATTGATAAGAGGCCAAGGCTTGGCCAAGCTTATGACAGAGGAGAACCTGGATCTTGTGCAAACAAATCAAACAGAGGCACATGATCAAGCCATTACCAGTATAGAAAGACAACCCTATTATGCTGACATTGTGTTTTTCCTCAAAAATGCTAAATGTCCTAATCATTTGTCTGATAATCAAAAGAGGAGTTTGAAATTACAAGCTCCGAGGTATGTTTTGATTCAAGGGGATTTATTCTGGAAAGATAAGAATGGTGTACTTTTGTTATGCCTTGACAAACATCAAGCTGAGAAGGTCCTAATTGAGATGCATGATGGACAGTGTGGAGGTCACTTTTCTGCCAAGACTACTGCCCATAAAGTTTTGAGGGCAGGCTATTATTGGCCTACTCTGTTCAAGGATACTTACATGCATGTTAGGAAATGTGAACCATGTCAGAGGTTCTCCAATAAGTTGAAATTTTCAGGTGCTTTGTTACTTAACCCAGTGAGTACTAAGGCTCCTTTTGCTATATGGGGCATTGATTTTATTGGTGAATTTCAAGAAAAGTCTAGTGTAGGACACAGTTGGATTTTAGTTTCCACAGATTACTTTACTAAATGGATTGAGGCTATTCCCACAAGGAAAGCAACTAGTAAGGTGGTAACTGAATTCTTGCTAGAGAACATTTTGACCAGATTTGGTGTGCCAAATAAATTAGTAATGGATAATACTATGAGTTTCAGGTTGGAAGAAATGGCAAGTTTCTATGAGCAGTATGGGATTAACATATCATATTCTTCCCCATATCATCCACAGGCCAATGGATAGGCTGAATCTAGCAATAAAAGCCTTTTGAAAATATTGAAAAGAACTCTGGAACAAAACAAGAGGACATGGCACACAAAATTAAGATTAGCTCTTTGGGCTGATAGAATAACACTAAAGAAGGCAACTGGTCAATCACCTTTTGAATTGGTGTATGGTTTGCAAGCAAGGTTGCCTATAAAAAATTTGTTGCCTATTTGCCAATACATACAAGAAGAACATTTAGATGTTTTTGATAACATGCAAAACAGAATGATGCAGCTGAATGAATTGGATGAGATAAGGAGAAATAGTCAGAAAGAAAATGTGAAGCTACAACAGAAAATGAAATATCTTTTTGACAAGAGGGCTACTGAGAGAAAGTTCCAAATTGATGATCTAGTTCTCCAATGAAATGCAAGAGCACAAGATAAAGGCAAGCATAAGAAGTTTGAATCTTTATGGCTAGGGCCATTTATTATTGCTGAAAATTTTGGTAAAGACTCATACTTGTTGAAGAATATGGAGGGTGATCTATTTGAGTTGCCTGTGCATGGGCAGTTTTTGAAGCCTTTCTTTGAGTAAAGGTCCAAGGTGCACAAGCAAGTATGTATCATATTCTCTTTTCCTTGTCCCTTGTTTGTAAATTCTGTATATATTCCCCTTCCTGCTGTAGGGTTTTGCTCTGAGTTAGTTGGTCTGCAACCAGAGATTCTGTGGTCCTTTGTCATAAACTAATTTTAGCCAATCCGCAATCAGAGCCACTGTTGGTTGTATTTCTTGTTTCTGTTGGTTATCCTAGTTCTTTGTCTTGCCCTCTGTCAAATTTCAAGTTTTCATATCTAAACCTTGCCAAATTTGCAAAAAACCCTAAGTATCCAAGTGTTAAATGATGAATTGAAACCCTAGGTCATGTCTTATGTTTTAGCGTTACTTTTTCTTTCACTTAAGACATGTGTTTTAAGTTAGGTCGCCTCGTCGTGTTACCCAGAGCGAATATTCTAGAACTCTTCTCGACTTTGCTTTTCTTTTGTGTCGCGTAGTCTCGTTACAAAATAGAATATTCTTTCAGCATTCTGAGACTTGGCAATTTCTTTCAGTCGGGTAGTTGCAAGACCCTTATGTTATAAGCTTTATTTAAAATGGGACCCACTGTTAGTCGGGTGATCACAAGAGAAATCAGTAGTTATGATAAATGTTCTTAGACTTCGCGATTACTTCATGTCGCGTTGTCGCAAGATCAGGCCAAAGTTTATGGTTAAGTCTTCCTTCAGTCGCGTGGTCTTAGAATCAAACAGCGGTTAAGAGATATCATTCCAGACTACGTGACTAACTGTTTGATGCTAGCAGTTTGGCTCAGTCGGGATGTCACCAGAACAGGATGGTGGCTCAGCTCTTCAGTATGCATTAAGTGAACCAATGAGCAGGTGACATCTGTCATAAAGAAAGTGGTTGTCGGGAGGTCGCCAGAATGGAGGAAAAGGATTAAGCGACTTCGAGACTAAGGTATTTTGCCTTTAGTCGCAAGGTCTCTAAATAATTTAAGGGTATACCTGATCATTAAGCAATTAAGCGACAGCCATCAGATGAAAGAATCAAAGGATCCAGTGGCAGTCACAAAGTCTGGAAAGAAAAGTGCCCTAGAGAAAAGGTCCTCCTGACTTGGCGATTAAGGTATGTCACGCAGTCGCTATAAACAAGGAAAAGACATGTGCAATATGTTAAGGTAAAGTTAAAAGTATCTCCCGACTGGGCGACTAAGGCTTGTCACGTGGTCTTGAAATAGAAGAAGAGCATCCAATGAAAAAGAGACAACCGTAAGGGTTAATAGTAACAGCTAGTCACCAAGTCTGGGAAAGAAAGATGAGTTAAGGTTAACTCCATGTGACTTTGATTTCACTAGTGTCGCCAGATCGCCAGAAGGTCACTTGAGTCAGCCAGGGTAAAGAAAATACATTGTCGCCAAGTCTGGAGATGGAACCATGGTTAAGAATAATGATCCAAAACAAAGAGACTTAATACAGTCGTGTGGTCGCCTGATCACGAGATCTAAAAAATGGCGGCAATTTGCTGATATGACAGAGTAAATCACTCGGTAACCAATCAGAGGCTCGAATTTTGATTACTATGCACAAAAGGTAGCTGAGATGTATGACAGACACCAAATTAAAATGTGACATGTCAACTCTCTTAAATGGTTTATGATTTCTCTGAGGATTCCTTTTTGAAAATTTGATTTCATGTCAACTTCGTGCAACTACGGCTAGGTTTTTCAAAGTTCACGGCATGGAAAATTAATGGCAGAACTGATGTTCCCAAATTATGAGCTATGTACTCTAAATGATGGCTATAAGGAGTTGATAGCGCATTCATTCTTGTTCACTGTGCTTTCAAGTTTTCAGACCCAAGTTGCTTGTTTTGAGAGAAGAGTGATATTTTGAGCAGTTCCAGTGTATCCAAAGTGAGCCAAGATTTCTAAAAATTATAGGAGATTGTGCACAGAGAAAATAGCTGATATTGGAGGTTAGATTTGTTTCAATATCGGTTAGACGAAAGAAATTCAAGGTGTTGTAGAGATGAGTAGAGCTGTGAGCATCACTTCAACAAGTGGAAGCAGTGGAGAAGAACAGAAAGGAAAAGCGAGCTTCTCAGATGAATTTCTCCAGCTTCTACCAGGTTCAACACAAAACAAGAAGGTTGATGCAGGTGTCTTTAAGGATGAGTTCATGGACATCAGAGATGCTATGACCCCGAGCACAACAGGGTACTCTCTCTTTACCTATTTTTACAAAAATTCTGATAAGCCTATCCCTATTTCAAACCCATGGACATGTGGTCTCTCTAGGTTATTAGTTCCTGATGTGTTCTTAGATGTTGACCTATTTCTTGACCTGGAAAATCATTATGATGCCCTCACAAAGACCATCAAAAGGGATGATGGTACTGCCTTGTTGATACTAAACAGAAACTCTTTCATGCAAGCCTTTGGCTTATTCAGCACCATGTCTACAAAAATTGACATGACAAGGCAGGAAAAGAGATACAGTTCTAAGCCTGGTATTGCGAAGGGCTTGTTGTAGAAGCATATGCCAAAAGAATTGAGAAAACATTTAGGTCCTAAGGCTGAACCATATCCATATTATTACAAGGACCTACATTTTTATATCAAGTACAATTCTTATGCCCTTTGCAGAGTGCTAGGGATAGATGGAGACGCAGAAATAATAGGTCATGGCATCTTAATGATGGTGTTAGACCTGCAAGAGGTGCATTCAAGCACCGGTTATGATTATATTTAGTATATAATTGATGAGATGCATGAGGGTTTTCTTGCAACACAGAAGAAATTAAACAACCCTAAGGAGAAGGAGCCAAAGTTCTTGCACTATTCAGTCCTGATGCACCTTCTCTTGTATTTCAATTTTGCAATCATGGATCCCCACAACTTATCCCCTCAGAGATTCTATCAGGCACAACCAAATCCTATCCAGTTCTGGGTTAGGGTTTGGAACTATACTTCAAGAGATTGTGACTTTTGTGCCTTCCAAAATTGGATTGTGTATCCAATTATTCAAAGTCTGAGAATAAGCAGGACTAGAATCCCTTTGAAGGTCATACAACTGCTTAGGCCTTGTGAATATTTAGACAATTGGCCTAGAAACCACAACTGGGGTGATTTCTTCTTGGAGGAGAACTTCACAATAATAAGAGTATATGGGTGTATCCACCCACCCCATATTTTGCCTTATAATGTGCCTATGAGAGTTGCTGCTATGGAATTCATCTGGCAGCTGATGTTAACTAACAATGAGAACTTTGTACCACATAAAAAGGGGACTATAAGCCCTCGGTAGTTCAAAATTGCAAATTTTACAATTGGTAAGAATGCCATGGATGAAGTAGGTCAATGGTTGGAGAAGTTCAGAATGGGGGCAGCCCCTTACAGGTACATTGACCCAGAAGGTTTCATGGCAGGTGTCAGGAAATTGTATACTCCTACTATCCCAAATACCAATGTACATTGTGAGTGTATAGAGGAAGATGCAACAAGAAATAACCTGGATGAAGATGATATTCACATGAAAAGATTGAGACTCCAAGAGTTTCTCAAACTGCAGATTCAAATAAAGAGGAATGGGTTGTCATTTGGGGGGTTTTACCCTGATCTCTCCTATTTTGATAGGATTAAGGCTATTATTGACAACTACTATGTACTATTAGATCAACTGGATACAGTCCTTTGTTAGAAAGGTGCTCAATCTCTAGAACATTCAGAATTAGAGTATGAGAGTGGTGATGATAGTGATTATGCATGTCCTCATATGTCTCCTCCACCACAACAAGCCCCAGGGTAAGAAATGGCTAAGATCCCATAGTTGCAGGGAGCAGAAGAACAAAATATTATAGATTTAACAGTTGCAACACAGCCTGACGATGTGGAAGAGTCTGCAACAAAGAGGCAAAAATTGGAATTAGGCCAACCTTCAGGAGAGGGACAAAACAAGAAAAAGGACAAGGTTAAGGCCTTGATACCTGGTACTAGGTTATATGATCATAACCTGAGGAATGCAATCAGACAAGGCAAGAAGCAAATGCCTGATCCAGAAGACAAAGTTGAGATCCCACTAAGGACATGTGTGGATGAAAGGTTGCTTAGTCAACAAAAGTTATTAGATGATGATAATTTTATAAAAATAGAAGAATTCAAAGATTTCCTTAGGTGGCACAAAGTAGAGCAGCTAAAGTCCCAATTACTTGTGGATGGAAAAGAAACAATTACCAATGAAGCTCTCGTGGCCCTACAAAACTATGATCCTGAGATTGAGGACATCTCTCCTGAGGATGCCAGAAAAATGGTGCTAGGAAGTGGAATTTTATTGGCTGAAGGCTGGGACTTGGCATCTGCGTTCATCATAGATCAGATCAAAAAGCAGCCTGACCTTAAAATGGTTAGTGAAGTCCAAGTAGGAGAAATGATAAAAGGATTTGGGTATGACCCAAAGTCTCAAGCCTTTGCCATGTGGAATCTGAGTCCTAAAGAGAAAAAGCCCCAATTAGTAAACATTCAAGAGAATATGGTGGGGAATCAGATGGTGTGGTCAATACAGAACACAGGGGACCTAGATATTTCCCAAATAATGACACACTGGGCTCAGTTAAATGAGGACAAGACAAAGAAATTGTCTGAAAGGTATACCGCTCTGTTAGAGGAAACAAGTGCACTATCTAAAGATAGAGATATGTGCCATATACAACTATACCAAAGAGATTAAATGATAAAGACATTAATTGATGAATTAGAAGCAAAACTAGGAGTAGTGTATGTGCCAGCACAACCACCACCTATGTAGATTGAAGATCAGCCTAAATCAGAAGAGGTCGTGGAAAAAAAGGTGGATGAAGAAAAGGGAAATGCAATAGCATTGAAGGCATTGAAAGGTATATTACAACATAGGATTGAGATCCTCAAAGAAAAATCTGATGTTGTAATTAATACTTATAATAAATTACCTATATTGCATGCTGAGGTATTAAGGTACCTTCTAATTCTAAACCCATACTACACAAAGTGGTCTGCCAGGACAAGTTTATTTGAGAAATTGTCATCTCTGCAGAACATAAGGGCATACTTTCCTCCAATTTTAATAGAGGTAGAATATGAGATCAAAAGGGTAAACATTTCTCTCTCATTCTTCAAAGAGAAATTGAACCAAATAGAGGCTAAATTGAGTCTCTTTTCAGCTGATTTTAATAGGTTTATTCCTGCCTTGAAAGGAGAAGATGACCAAGTGAAAGCTATAGATGCCTGGAGGGGTGAGTTTGACAACAAGATGCCTAGTGAAGAGGCTTTTCTTTTAGGAATTGAGGTTGATATTGATGATTTTAATTTACTATTGGATGAGGCATTCAAAGCTGAGACAGATATCAATAAGTTCCTACTTGATGTCAAAAACATCACCGATGTAAGATGGGATAGACAAAATGTGTAGGTACAGAGTACCTAGGACTTGAATTGGCCAACATATGATGAAGTAAAGGCATGGGAAGTCATGACAACACCGAAGAAAAAGAAACATGTGGTAGAGGAAGAAATTTTGGACGATGAGTGAGGTAAACACTTGGCACTGCACTGTTCATAGACAAGATGGATAGTTATTTCAAAAGGAGATGTAGGTGAGCAGGCGAGAACAACTATCTGGACTTTGCATAAATACCCCAGCTACCATCTACAAATTAGATTGCAGTCGCTAAGTCGGGAGAAGAACAAGATATATCTGTCTATACCTTTTTGACTCAGTCACTTCACCGCTTCTTCTCTCTCTCCCTTTTGTCTCTCTTGTATCTTTAGGGTTAGGGTTTTGAGACCATCCGAAGCTTGTTGCATCCTTAGGATTCCAAGATGGTCTAGAATCTATATATAGCAGAAGACTTGTAATAGTTAAGGGTCTTTGCTTTTTTGGAACATTTTACTGAAGAAGAGATAATATATCACATAATTCAGATCTTCTGGATTTCTATCTATCTTTCTAAGCTGTGTAATCTTTCATGTACAACAAGCTGGATCACATAAATAATATACGGTGCAATTTTACTCTTTTCTACTATTGTCTCTTTACCTTGTGTGTATGTTTTTCTATGTTAAGTTTATCAGGTATTCTGTAACACTCTGGTTATAAGGTAACCATTTAATTGTTTATAAGTTTCTTTCAAGGAAAGAATTAAATTTTATAAGTGATTTCAAGGAACATACTGCTTTTTTTAAGGATTTGATACAGTAGTCTTGAGGTGACAGGATGGTTTGTAAGGCAATCTATCTTAATTGTATGAGCTGTAAGGTAGTTCAGTGTATTTTGTTTCTGTGATACCTTTACTTATTATTGACTCTGTAGCCCAAAGGTTAGGCACTGGTCCAAAAAATAGTTTGATAATCTATCTGTGTCTAAGATATTCCAAGTTATCAAAACCAAATCAATTAACATACTTTGTTACTAAGAAAATTCAAGCTGAACTTGTTAAGGACTTCTGTCAGCAGGACACTATCCATACTATTGATTCCTTGGAGAGTGAATCAATTAGGTTATCCCTCCTATAAGAAAAGGAAGAAGGATTAAAACCCTTGCATCACTGGTTTTTTGTCATATTTAAGGTTATGATTTGTATGATTAAATCCTGTATATGATTATGCTTGGTCATTTACAAGGTGTTTTATGAGTTGGTTCAATAAAGATACATGACAAATCAGTGTCCACATCAATAAATACTGTGTTAACAACAATATTAAAAGGTAAAACCTGCCTGAGCATATGTGGAGCTCAAAAACAAAGAAGGACCTTAGCAATTAGGCTTTTCTTGTCTCTGAATCAGTATTAGAAGGCATAGTGTTCAAATAGTTATTTCAAGCACTGTGATTCATACAAGAAAAATCCCTAACACTTAGTTAACTCAACCTCCAAGTTTGAAAGAAAATCCTAATTATTAATTAAAAGTATCTATTTAATTGCACAACTCAACTTTGACTTATTAAACCTACTTGCATTTTGAATTCAAACTCCAATTCTAATAATATCTTGCACATATAATTAATTAAATAGTAGATTAAATAGATTAAATATTTGAAGCACACTTTTATTCATGAAATTAAATATTTAATTATTTAATAGCCATAGAAGCCAATATAACTCAAATTTCAATTTAAATATTCAATTAAATCTTAATATTCAATAATTGCACTATAATTAATTTTCCTATTAAACATAGGTATTTTTTTAATTTTTAATTAATTAAATACCCTATATTTAATAATTAATTCCAACAATAATCAATTTCACAGTTAACATGATAAATCACACAATATCAAAACATTCAACTAAAATCAACCAAAATCAACTCAAACACACACAAGGATAGAATCCACAAATTCACGTCAACTAGACGAATTTGGGTAGGGTAGATAAACTGATACTTGTCCAATACTTAGGACAATAAGATTAGGTTAGGGTTTTGGGTCTGACTATTATCTCCCCTCTCTTACAATTGAGATATTGCGATACAACATGCTCACTCCTGCCAATTCAGGGAATACGTAGCCTAGTAACTACAAACTTATCATCACAAAGATGAACATATACATACATATAATATAGAAAAAAATAGTTGAGACTAGTTTATTGTGTGGATCTCACCGAAGGAAGTAACTATGACTCTGTCCCATACCATACCAACCATGTCAAGCAGTAATGCAAAACATACAGATGATGCTTGTGCATACAAGTATATGGCCAGTATTGTTAGAAAACCATAATCAAAATGACATCATAACATATACATAATCATCATGAAATAACTACAAATCACATGCAAATAGATGATATAATACAACTAAACAATGGATCAATGACATAATAAAAATTAATACATGATTATTCTCAAAACAAACTGAAATAACCCAGACATAAATGAAAAGGCCTAAAAGAGTTTGGCAACTGAAACATAAAAGTAGAGTAAGGGGTGGGTGTTAGAAGTGACATGAATTTCCTTCGTGGAGGAGTATAGTGCAGGAACACCCATAGGTTGCTTTGGGAAATCTAATCTGTGTGTGTGTGTGTGTGTGTGTGTGTGTGTGCCTTATGGAATTTTTGTTCATAATAAGCTTGATTTTAGATTAAGGTCATTTTTACCATAGGATGATTGAGTTAGGATGTGTTCAATTAGAGTCTTAGGACCTTCCGGGAAGTGCAATTAGGGATAACATGTTATAAATCCTTCTAATTAGCACATGTCTCATGATGATGTTGTCCTGAGGTCAGTAGGGTCTAAGGTAGGTCAGAATCATATTTCTACCCTTATTTGAGTCTTTGGTAAAGTTTAGTGAGGTTTTGAATCATTTTGCTATAGTTTGCAAGAAATGGGAAAAAGTTGTCAAAGTTGCATTTTGCAACTTTGCAATGTTGCTCTGACAAAATTTAAAAGAATTGGAAAACATATTTAATAGGTGACCTAAGGGGTTGATAATGACTTCACTACCCTATATAAGGGAGGTTTGGACACTGAAGCAAGGTTGGTTGCCACTGTACGGACCTAGATTTTTGAATTCAAGCAAGCATATGTGACTCTATGGAGAAATTTGTTGTGTTTGAATTATAGAGAGTCTTTAATGAATTGGTTTTAGCACTATAACTCATGCATTATTTAGGGTAGTTTATATTTTAATTATTTGGGGCATTAGATAGTCTTTTTGTTTAGTTGTATTCACTTCTTGTAAATATTTTGTGTTCTTTACTATTGCTGATCTGATCTAGATAGTTTTTATCAATGGAGTCATAACTCCTCTTCCCACCATGGCTTTTGTCTGCTTCCTTGGGATTTGGAAGATGAATCCTTGTACATTACTGGTGAAAGAGGTTTGGACCTCAAAATAAATGGAGCTATTTATGCAGTGATGCCCTAGGTGAGCTAGAGATGTATGGCTAGGGATCACAGTGAGTTGCAGAAGCATTGAGAGAGATTGAATGCATTGGTTGCTTCAATCAAAGAATGTGGGGGGGAGAGAATGTGTGTAAAGGAGCCCCATGTACAAGGATAATTTCTGGTGAAGAGTTCTTCAAGGTGAAAAAGAAAACCCTTCTAACTGTTCTCTAAACATTTGAGAAACCCTTGATTTTAAGCTTAATTGTAGCAACCTACCGTACGCACAGTTTGGGGAAGTGAGACCAGATAAATCTGAGGTTTTTTGGAAAAGGGGGTTAGGAAAATTATTTTTTTACCACCTTGTTAATAAATTTTTGAAGTTATGTGCAAAAAGGTCTCTAATTAGGCCTAATTCCTTGGAACCCTCTTTTGAATAGTTTGAAGTAAGTTCTTAAAATCAAGTAGGGTTTCATTGAAATCTATGTTATTAGGCATTGTATTACATTAAAATTGCCTTGTTATGAACCTTCCTCTCCATTGGTAGGTTTTAATTATCATATTGGATCACTTAGTGTGGAAGATGCTAGAAGACATTCATGGGGTATATTGACAGCTGAGTTAATTTCATCATTGATGTGGACAAGTTGAATAGGTGAATGATTGAGAATAGAATCCTTGTAAATTAGGGTTGGTAAGGGACCCTAATAGGATATATTAGTGGCCTATAGAAGGTCCTTGGAGAAGTTAGGGGTTTGAGAAATAATTTTCATTACATCTTTTTCCCACATGACATTCTCTACAAACATTATTATCTAGTTTGGTTAATGTTGGTATATCTCTTACTAGCCTTTTAAAACTAATATTGATAAAAAAATTCATAGTAGAGGCAACACATACTTTGATACTACTACCAACATTCATCAAAATGAGATAACAACCTATTCATTGTATCAACATTCAATTGATACATATTTCTTCTAGTCCTTTTTCCTGCAACAATAACATTGCTAGATGCCTTTCAAATTTCACACCCACCATCCTGAAAGATAACATTGTCACAATTTTTGTACATTTTTTCAACACTTAAAAGACTATGATAAAATTATATTACATATACACATTATTTGTATTATGTTTCCCATCAGAGTTAATAGAACCTATTCCAACAATTGGCATAGTCTGATTATGTCCAAATCTAAGAGAACCACCATCATATTTTCCATGTTTCATAAGCTTACTTTTGTCACTAGTCATATTTTTTGAGAAACCATTATCAATCAACCATTCATTCTTAGTAGTTTCAATTATTTTAATATTAATTTAAAAATATGTCACATTACTAACTTTAGGTTTAGGTTCAACTATTTAACATAAAATAAATAGTCACCTTTTTCTGATTCATCATCTAAAATATTATTATCTACATTAGAATAATAATCCTTCTTATCAAATTTTTGTTTTATTCTTGTTCCTTTTTTGGGACATCTAGTAGAAATATGACCACCCTTTTCATACCTAAAACATTTAAGAGGTAGGATACCTCTTTACTTGATAATTCCTTTCTTCAGCCTCCTTATAAAGTTTGCTTCTAGTTTATTTCTTCTCTCATCAACTATATCTTCATAAACCACTATCACTTTCAAGGAACTCTTACTATTTTCCAAACGTTATCATTTCAAATGCACTCAGAGTTCTAAACAAGTATTCTCTGGTGAATTTTGAAAGATCACAAGTTTCTTCAATTGCCAAAACCTTGTCACTATATCTTTCTGGTAGAGTACTTTATAGATTCGTTTCATTTTTCCCAAAACTTCATAAGAACTTTCTAATGAAACAACCTTCACCAATTGAGTTTTAGATAATACACTAAAAATAATATAATTTACTCTTTCATTTTCTTCATATGCATTGATCTCATCTTGAATAAAAGGTTCATTTTATGACATAATATATTTTTCCTCCATATCTTTCCAATTCTTGTAGCTTAAAGAAATCAAATATCCCCTCATCTTTACTCTCAATAATCCATAGTTGTATCCAATAAAGGTAGGACTATTTATTATATATTCCATTAGAATAGTCTGAGTAGTTAGGCTCACTATCTAGGAACCAAATCTCCAATATCAATTTTAAAATATTGAGGACAATTGAGAGGAATGGGTGAAGTAGCTGTAGTTTAAAGTTTTATCTATTTCATAGATTGGGAAATAGTAGATTAATATTTTGTCCACTTAATCAAATAATATGTAAACATGAAAGAGAATGCACATGAACCACACACACTACACACTAGATTTTAATGTGGAAAAAAAAGATGGGAAAAACCACAGAGAAGCTAATTCCTCATGAATATAAATATTAGTTAAGGTGACTTTTACAAAATGTGGCTCATTACCAAAATGATCATTGTGGGTGGGCTCAGTACCCTTAGAAAGAAGAGAGAAAAATGAAATCCACCACTAATGAAAAAATTCCAAAATAAATATTTGGCTCATTGCTTCTAGTGCCTAACTAACCACACATACTTATCTCACAAACCAACTTCACACTTTTGCAAAACTTTCCACAGTATTTGACAAATCTTGTTCCAAAAAACTTCCTTACCTATCGATCAAAATAATACTCCTATTTATATTAATCTTTGAATTATAAAATCATCAAGTAGGCCTATTGGGACCACTAAATTTATTTTAACCCTAGTCATAGTTGTAGGATTGAATTTCTAGTGGAGCATTGAAACTTCTAAATTTGAATATCTAAATCCCCTATTTACCTTGGCATGTTTGGTTATGTTTGGTATTTTACTATTTGAACTCATAGAAATAAACTATGTACGATTTGTTTTCATTAGGTCACTAACCCCCAACCTTTATTCCCTTTTTAAGTCTTTCCAGGTCATTTAGTATATTTTCTCCCCATGTTCCTAAAATGTATAAGGTATCATGACAAATGTTGTAGCAAATCTGTCGGGTAGTGGTTTCTCAGTAGTTTGTTTTATGCCATGTGTATCTAAAGTATAAATATGGATAACAAAGTTTTGTGTTTGGACATGCATACCCCAAAGAATTAAAGAAGGTTGGCATAACTATTGTAGGGTATGATTTTGATGCTAAACCGATGACAGGTTGACCAGTTATGATGTTGTCATTGATGGTTAATTAGTGTTTGTTGATTGAATGTGTACCTACTATGCTAATGTATGTTGAAGAGATTGAATTTTGAGTTTTAGAGAGAATTAGAGTATGAAATCATACAAGAAGACTAAATGATGTGTCTAAATGCTATATCTATGACCACACATATGTATCTTATGTGTTGAGTGACTTCTGATTGATTGAAGGTTGAGAGAATAACATGAAGAATATGATTTTGCATTGGAAGAATTATTTTATTAATTTTTCAACAATGTTTGGATTCAGATGTTATGGTCATAATATGTGATCTTGGATATGTCATGAGGTTTTGGTTGTGACCGTATCATGTGTTAATGACCAGAAGGAAAAGTTTCAAGTGATAGAAGGTTGTTAAACAAAGAGTTAAAGGTGTTCTTTTAAATATTCATTTTGATCCTTGACCGATGATGATGCACCATGTTTCTATGGGTTCTTATGTGTTCGAGGGATTGTGGTGTTGTTGGTGATCAACAAGAATTGATGAGTTACCATGTTTATGATCATTTTTGACTAGATTTATTAGTTGTTATGCAAGAATATTGAAGAATGTAATTTGGTTTGAATTTTCTTTTTCAAATCGATGTGCATTGAATTAGAAGGCAAACCTAAGTTTTTTAGAAAGTTTTATATATTTGTAACAAGTTATAGGGCACTCTCATTGAGTGGGAAATATCATGGATGCAAAGGTGTGATCAAGAAGAATAATAAAAGAGAAGTGTGTCTACATGTGTAGCAGAGATTGAGATTGAACTAGATATATAATAGAAAAGGTAGTGCTATATTCTCAGATCATTTACTTGTTGATTTGTAACAGGTTCATTACGTTAAATATCTTAACTATCTATAAAGTGTAAATCCTTTAATAGGGTGAATCTTTAATTAGGTTTTGAAATCCTTTAACTCAATTAATCCCGATAGGTTAAAGATCCTAATAGAGCTAAAGGTAAATCCCTTGACCAGGTGACCCCTAATAGGGTCTTTCTCTTAACTGGGTATTATATTAAGCTTTTAATAGGGCTAAGATCTTAACTGGGTGCATTTCAGAATGGTGAATATTTTAGTAGGTTCCCTCCTCACACATGTGTTTTCCTAGTTAGGTTTCCATCAGAAAAAATTTGGTATTATTTTGTAGCATGATTATGGATGTTTATTCTTATTTCTTAATTTTTTCATTCAATAAATATTTATTGATGCAAGTGTTTGAATAGTTAATGAAAAGTTGGAATTGTTAGATTACTGATTCACCCCCCCCGCTGGCTTGACATGTTAGTAATATTGGACCTTTTAATACTAAAAATTTGTATTAGAGCTTTGGTTCTCTGTGTGGTAAGCATAACAGATTGAGGAAAAGATCAAATGATTAGGAAGGAACCTCCTAAGTTTTATAAGGATAACTACCTGTTATGGTGTGATATAATTAAGTTATACCTAAAGGGTATGGGACCACAATACTAGATGCATGTCACAAAAAAATATATCACCCATATTGGAACTCTCACTATAGATGGACTAAATGAACAATAGGAAGATACTCAAACACATGAAGCTATTATAAGTACCCTATCTGATGTTAAATAAGTTTATGTTCATGAACGAGAGAGTACCTATGCTTTTTGGGAAAACCTGAAACTTATCTATGGTTGAGATATTCATGTGGATAAAGGTAAGGAATATAGTCCTAGAGGAAAATATGATGACATGCAAATGGTAGAAGGAGAGAATATGGAAAAATATGGCCTAAGAATAACAGAAGTAGTTAGTGTTATTAAAGGTGTTAGTGGAACTATTAAGGAAGATATTATGGTAAGTAAATTGTTAACAAATTATTTACCTTCTTATGCCATTAGAGTGTCTTATATAAATGAGCTAAGAGAATTTGATAATGTTAATATAGATGGATTGATCTATAAGCTTACTACATTTGAGTTGAATAACTATGATAACAATATTCCAAGAGTTGAAGCTACTTTCAAGGAATCAATTTCTAATAAGTTGATAAGGAAAGTTAAGGAAAAAAGTCTTGATACTGATCACATCTCAATTTATGTGAAGTAAATTCAAGCTATCTTGGAAGATGAAAGAAAACAAGGAGAGTTTGAAGCTCTACTATCTATGATATTTCCCAAAGGGACTAGTAAGTAAAAATGAAAACTTCCACATGAATGTTTCTCTTGTAATAAGATTGGACATATTTCTCGTAGATGTCCTAATGGTGAACAAAATGATAAGGAAGATTTAAAGGAAAAGAAAAGAAACAATTCTTTATTGTAGTGGATGAAGGTGTTACTAGTGACGAATTATGAGATAAATAGGAAGAAGAGTTTGTGGTTGTTATAGCCAAAGAGGATCTATCTAAAGGAGAAAAGGCACTGGTTTCTCATATAAGACAAAATAAAGAATAAATTATAAATAGAGGGTGCTCACCTCACATGATTAGTGATAAGAGTAAGTTTATCAAACATCACTAATAGATTTGACCCCAAATTGCGACCAAATATTTTGACCAACTTGCAAAATGGTTTTGTTTGGTCGCAATATAAAAGTTAACTTTTCTTTTTTTTACTTTTATGCCCGTGTTGGTAAAAATTTTGACCAACACGTGCATAAAATTGAAAAAAAATAAAAGTTAACTTCATTTTACACTTCCTATTACTGCCACTTGTAGAGCGAAACAAGTGCGGCCCCCTAGGCTATGTCCTGGCATCGCTTTGGTTGGGGTTTCCGGTTTCTAGAAGCTGGATTGATGTTTGTAGAGCATTTGGAGGAAGTGCCCGAAAGAGAGGATCAAATTTCTTTGATATCTTTGTGCAGAACCCTAAATTTTTCCAGAACTTTATCAGATCCCACTGATTTTCCACAGGCAGCTGGTCATCATCGAGCATGGCGTTGTCTTTAGCTTCGCGTCTAACGATGGCCACAACATCCTTAGTGCACTAAAGGAGGGTTAGAGATCTTCTCTTTGGTCTTTGATAGGTCATAGATTCCTTTTATTCAACTAGTAAGTATCTTGTTCATGGAAATTTCTTGCAAGAGATAAGAAAACATACTCAGTTTTATGCCTTCTAAACTCAAAAATCATCTGTTAGGAGTGAGGAATACCATTTTGGGAAGGTTTCGGTATACATACTTGTCTAAAATAAAATACTTTGTATGATTAATACAGCTCGTAAATGAAAG
>MU224166.1:492941-515074 GCA_018584345.1 Thuja plicata | reverse complement strand
TTTGTGGCTTTCAGCCAGTTTCCTGATCTTTGTTTCCTAATTGTAAAGGTCAAGGGGAAAGATAGTTTAACCTAGCTTAAAACTAATATGAAGAGCGAAATAGAATAATTTGCAAGTGAGTGCTATGATATGTAACCCGATTATCAATCCATTATCTCTGTTACCTATTATGCACTCTCCCCTACCACATGACCCCTTGTCAACTTCTTAACCCATTGTTTCTGATAAGATTATGATAGTTGTAAATGAGTTTAATATAGCTTAGATTACTGATAACATGATACCCACCCTGCACACAGTGGAGGAAGCTGTTCCTGATAAATTCAATTATCTAAATGCTGATAAAGCTAGTATCAAAGAGCAAGTTGCAAATGGTGCTTAAACTATTCCACATGTAGCCAGATCCATAGAAGTATTTCACTTGATAAATAATTGCATACTATTGGGTTCTTTTATATTCAGGTACATTGTTGGTGAATTTACATTTGGTGTTTTTTTTGTTGAATTTGTGTATCTATTTAAAACTATATTTCCCAGATACTTATTCTAGCTGGGTAGTTCAGACTTTGCTTAAGGAATAGTTGTAAGGAGGTCAAATGAGTTCTTGAATTGCAGTGAAATTCATTTTAGTGATTGAACATTTAGCAAAGCCAAAATCAATTTGTTTGTACTGCAGAACATTAATATTTTAGTGACAATGTTACTGAGAGCGGGGACTACTTCCGAGTAAAATGCATATGCCAAGAGTCTTGTATATCCTAAGCTATTTAGAGACAAATCTTGATGATGCAACATAGTTATTTTACAGTAAAACCACATAAAGTTTCAATAGCATAAAACAATGTTCAAGGGAGAGATTGCTCATGGTGGTTCTAGTGTAATGAAACTGTGTGGCAACTGTAAGAATGCAACAACCTAGGTACAAATTGAACCTCGCCACAAGAATGCAGCCTCTAACTCTAGTAAACATACGGCTTGAACCATAAGAGTTTGGCCTATGTTCAAATCTGCCTCACAATATAAGGGACCTCGTAACTCCCACAAATATATAAACATGTGAAAAGGTAGGCCTCATGATATAAGATAGGCTGAATCATGAGACATTAACTTAGGTTCAAATTTACCTCACCATATAAGCTAGCCCAAAATCCCAAAAAAAATACAAACGTATCAAAAGTATATGGTCTAATAATAATTGTGTGGTACGTTTGAGCCTATAAGAGGCAGCCTATAGCTCAAATCTTATACACGTATTTAAATAGTTGACTTAATACATTTGATTAAACTACAAAGCACATAGGAAGTGTGACAGAAATAGGTCTATTGACTGTTCACATAAAAATTCTACATAGTTTACATACCCACGAACAGGAAGCAATTCACCCCAAGCGTCATATTCTCCATTGGCAAGAGTCTCAGCTTTATCTCTGTGATTTGCATTCTGCGCAATGTCTTCACTACCTTTTCTATCACCCACCATTTCCTGGAATGGGTGCACACTGGCCATAATTAACAATGGCCGAGAAATAAATAAACTGAATGAAGAAAGAATTGCATGAGAACAGATCCCGCATAAGCCAAAAGAATTATAATTAAACCGGATGCCCCCTACACCCTTCAAACACCTAGGGTTTAACAGCTCGCTAAAATTAGCAGCACTTTACTGGAAACAATGTAAATCCCAAGGTGCTACGCTGGACAAGGAGTAAAGACCTACGGATGGTATTTGGATTGAAACTCCCAACTAACTGCCCACTCCTCTACAAGAAGAAGGAGCGTCGATCATGCAAGAAGATTCCTGCCTAACTGAACTCAGTTTCCACCTTCGCTAATCATGAAAATCTTCATGACCATAAATAAATTACTTCCTATTAATTAGCAACCACTCTCTATGTTAAAAATTAAAGTTTCCACTAAATTATCGGTAAGGAAGAAAGTGGGTTGTGATAATATTATAGAAATATTATGGGTTTGTTATGGAAATTTGGTAATTATTTTTCTCCTATTTTTAAAAGTCATGACAAGTTTATGGGACAAATATTCTATTGTATATAGACTTGTGGGTCTTCTTGATCCATCTTGTCCTCTATGAGTATATGTTTCATAGGTAAATTCTATATTGTTTTCCTATGTATTCGGTGGGTCTTATTACTTATTCTTTCCATATGTACATTGTATTTGAGAAAAGATATAGGTTTTTCCTAATGGTTATTTCTCTATTGAGCTCCTGAACTAGTTATTTTATTAATATATATACAAGTTCCTGGCCACATTTCACCTTTAAAAAATAAGATAATTGTATACCTCATCCATGTACTAAGTGATAGTATAGGCTAGGATGGAGTATGAGATGGTTCTTTCCCATCTAGTGAGACATTGAGGTCTGGCATAGTTACTTTCCTCGTTTGCACAAAAGTATTACTGATGCCACATATGGACACTTGGGCAGTAGTGTCCAGAGAGAGACTACCATGATAACTAAAGAGTTGATATATGTGATGACACTTCTCTATATGTTTTCCTGGTTCCTACATTGTATTTGGTATACTTAATTTGTGTCTCAGTCATTTATACTTGATAAACTTTAAACCATTTATCACCATTTTATCTAGTTTTCCTTTTCCTTGGTCTTTCTTTCTTGGATGTAACTTTGCATGAGGCCTGATGTTATCTCCTTAGCATGGTGTGGTGTGTAACCACCTAAATTTGGTTTTCTCTGATCATAGACACTATTTACCCTAAGTGTGATCATACCACCAACTATGTTCAGACAACTATTCAATTGGCTGGCATAATTCATTCGAATCAAGTTAAATATCCTAAGTGATCTAATAACTAATTTGCATTAATCACTTTAGCCAATCAAATCAATTCATTCCAATTTTAATCAATTCAATTCAATACCTGGCTAAGGTAATTAATTTAAAAGGAATTAAATGGAATCCTAATTAATCTTCATCGCTTGCAAAATCAATCCCCTAGTCTAAATTGATTCAATTTGGCTATAATCCTAATTAATTATTACAAAGCAATCAAAAGCTTGAATGATTAATTGAATCCCTATTATTGAGTGAATATGTTATTACAATAATTTATTTCATTAATATTCCCTAAAACCTAACCAATCTCAAATATCCAACCCTGAGTTCAAACTCATCCCAACCCCTTCTTACATGCTAATTCTTCTTAATTAGCTAATTAACCCTAATTAGCTAGTCCCCCCTCCACTCGTTCTCTCCCCTCCCATATCTATCTCCTTAATCAGATCCCTTAAGCCTTAATCCTAATTCTAAGATACCCTTAAGCTTGTCACATTCCATTAAGGTGTGATTAGGAATTCAACCCTCCCCCTAAAGTCAAAGCTGTCAAGCTTGACTCTAAACCCTCACCCATGCTTCTTAAACCCTCACCCATACCTCATTAATGCTTTCATAAATGAAGCATTAATGGCTCTTACATATTCCTTCCACCACTCCTCATTAATGAGTCTTACACTCTCATTAATGACATCCCTTCTAGAGTCCTCTCCCCTTCCTCCATTTCTCCTATACATAGGATGGATTTTGAGCTCAAATGGCCCTTTTGTTTACCTTTGCTTTGGCCCTGAAATTGGAATTCTTTTATTGTATTGTTATAATTCTCCTAATTTTGAAGAGTTGATAGCATCCTTATGCTTCTCATATTTGGATAATTAAATAATAAATCTTATGTTGCTCACGTTTTAAGGATTTCCATAGTGCTTTCTAGCTTGTTTCTTAGTTATTTTTTTATTATCTCCATTTCTAGAGCTAGAATGCATGTTTTTGAATCATTTAGATTAATTTAATTTGAATCTTCCCTTCTTAGGTTGTATTTGTCACTAGAATATGCATAATCTAAAGGCTATTATGTAATTTTTCATACTCCTCCTAGATAGGGAGCAATAGATCAATTTTGGTGATTGCTATGTTTGCTAACCCCTTGTTTTCACTAATGCAATGATTTATTGAAGTGTTGTGTCTCTTAACAGGTATAAAAATCACACACACATGGTGGACCTCTAGGTTCCACATGGTTCAGTCATAGTGATTCTATTTAACATTGTGATTTGATTTTCATGTTCTCATGCTTGGATGACCCTTACTGCAGCTATGATTTTCATTGTTTGGAGAATTTTCTTGTTATCATCATAAGATGTTTATCAAATGTTGTATGATGTATTGATTTGAGACATCCATTGAGGAGGTTCTATGTACTGTATAGTGACTTGGTTCATTATTGTGATCCCTATAAAATGTGTAGTGGAAGATGTATTATATGTATGTCATGATGTATCATTTGTATTTATATATTGTACCTTTTGTTACATTTATATAATGAATGTATCCAGATATTCAGTTGTATTATACATGTTAGTTACTATATTTTGATGTTACTAATTCATACTTCAATTTAGTTCTTAAAATGAATGTAATATATTCATGTGATTTGGTTATGGTTTAACTTAGTAGTTTATTTAATGTTTTTATAAGTAACACAATGTCTTGGAATCATTGGGAATATTGACCAAGTTAATGCACTTTAGTATAATGTCTTAACTTATGTTTGTACTAGCTTCCACATTCACATTGTTTAATTTTTGAGACAAATTATTACATCAACTTAGTGTAAATTTAGGTTAATTTCCCATGGGTTCAAGGACATGTAGTTATAATTAAACCCCATAAGAGTTCTATCAAATTTGAAAATCATCCAAAATAGTACCTAGATATGTTGGAACCTTTGAGGTCTTGGAAGTGGTCAACCTAGTAGCTTGTAGAATTTATCTACCACCAGTTATTTCCCAATTGAAAAATGTCTTTCATTTTTCTTACATAAAAAATATAGGACATATTTTGAATATGCAATTGACTAAATCTCCTTGTAGGTTCAGAATATAGGAGTTATAATGATCAATGCTCTCAAGTTTCTTTAGGTATGTAATCTACACTTATGTAACTATGAGGTGATTTAATGCAAGGTACAATGACACCAATATGGAGATGATAGTGTTACTTAGGAGGATTATGATGAGATATTCCATATATTTCCTCAATTGTTTTAGTTTTTGAAGACATGTTTTTAACATTTTGGTATCATGTGGAACATTGATGAAGAATAATAAGTGAGGATGACAATTCACAAGAGGAGATATGTTACGTCCATTCCTTGTGATATTTTTAAATAAATATAATAAATATTCTAGGTGAAGTGTGAAACTAGAGAATTATGTGATTTATCAATTTATTTGAGTTCATAAAATATGACTATAATGATTTAAATTTTGTACGTGGAATATTGGGAAAGTGTCATGATGGATCTCACTATTAATTATTAATGTATATTTGATGCAAGAGAACCTAAGTACTCTTTTACCCCAATTTTTTATTGTAATGACTCTAGAAAATTTAGTGAAGTAATAAGGAATCCTAGAGAGTTGGTGTGATGTATTTTTTTGGATAGAATAGTTGAATTTAATTTTGGTAGGTTGATACATAGTTTGTCGTATTATGTACTTAGTCTATGAGAGTCCTAAAAAGGTGCAAAAGAATATAAGATGTGAAAAAGACTCCCAAATGTGAGGATTGTGTTAATTTGGTCCTAAAATGGAATTAAAGGTGTTTTGATACCTTTTTTGATAGGCTGGAATCCAATAAATAGTGAGAATAGCAATTTTGCAAAAATTGACAAAAGTTGTCATGACAACTTTTGTAACTTTGCAAAGTTGCTTAACATTTTTTTTCCTAAGGAGATAGAATGAAGGAATTAGGTTTTCTTGGACAATAAACTATGTAACAATGATGGTTAAAACTATATAGGACCCCTTAATCTTGATTTCCAACGTTGGATGTAGTTAATCACTTCTTACAAAACAAGAGCTAGTGCATTTTTTGTCTCAGTTAAGTGTGTTTTTGATAAATTCAAATTCGATGGATTGAAACTCCATTTTTTTTTTTGAAAGTAGTATCTTAGACTTTATTTTATTTTTTTCTTTACATTTTTTATGTGTGAGGAATAGTGTAGTTTGTGTTATGTAAATATTTTGGTGTTTTCCAGTTTACTGGCCTGTAAAGAGTAGGTTGTGGAAAAATGGCTCATTTTTGAGATCCAACCATAGAATCATCATGACCCTTTGTGATATGGCCTATTTATAGTGTACCAAACCAAGTACAAGGAAAGAGGATTTTGTTATTTTAATTTAAAGTCTTTCCGTAGGTATTTTTTAAGTAACAGGGTTAGGTATAGACAAGCAACAATGCATTTATTCTTGCACAGATTGAATGAACGAATCAAACCATTGATTCAATGATGTTCATTGGTGTCTAAGAAATGTGTGGAAATGGTTAGGAGACTTGGTGAATCCATTTTGAAGGGATTTAAAGACTTGAATTATTGACTGGTTAAGAAATTATTGCAAAGACCTAAAAATGCTTAGTTTGGATTAGGGCATGTACAAAATCCATGGGAAGGTGAGACCTTTGAAATATTTTGAGGATTCCAAAATGGTATATGGAATGGATATTGGTATGGTACATTATTTGTGAGTCTAAAAAGATAATTCTAGAAAAATGTGGAAATAGGGATAATTGAGGGCTACAAGGGCTACAAGGCCTAATTGGAAGAAACTAGGAGATCGGTGAGAAAAAGAGGGTTAAAGGTGAATTGGTTGAACCTTGTCAACCATATTGCCACAAATTTTGTGACCTACACACCTGTGCAAGATGCTATTACTAATTATCGGGGTTTTAGTAGACTAGTTGATTAGGAGAAGTAGATGGTGTGTGACTACTATGTGAGCTTGATAGGATGTATTTGGGTAGGAGATTTCTAGGTGAAGTAGTAAGGGTGAGAAAATAATATTGAGTACCCTAGACATAGTGTGGAATCTTGGATCATTGGATCAAGAGGGATCAAGAGTGATCATATCAGATTGGTATCATAGCCTACAATATTTGGGCTAGAGTAATATATGTCTGAAGATGAATCAGTAAGCTCATCTAGGATGGTGACCAGTGCTGAATTAGCCAAGAAGGCAGATGAACAAGAGGTGGATAATAGAATCTTGAGAGAAATAATATCCAAATTGGAATATAAATTTGGTGAATTGGAGGAGAATATAGAATAATTTAGTGGAAAAATTGATGAGCATGAAGGGTGGAAGATGAGGCTCCAGAGCATAACCATGTCATTCAAGAATAGCCTTTCCTAAGGGAATTGAAATCCATGAGTAGAAAATCTCTAGAGGGTATACATTTATTTAGTGGAAATAGGGGGAAATGATGTAACTACAAGACTTTATCTCTACCCTATTCTCCACTAGGGTCTTCAATAGGCCTCTTCTCTAGCCTAACTAGGGTTCTTTACTAAACCCAAATTTCAAGGATACTTTCCACAAGATCTTTCTGCAATTCATCTTGACTACACCAATAAAGAATTCAAACTACTCATTACCTATCCATAGTGCTCTTCTTGCACCATCTTCACAAATTGATGCAATCTGAACAAGAACACTTCCACATGGAGAGGTAGGATTTGAGGATGTTAATTGGATCCAATCAAATTCCTACAAAAACACTTTTCAATAGAACCCTAAACAATTTCCAAGAAACATACCAAATTAACCCAAAACAAGGCTACAATCAATTAGGCCTAGTTAGGCACTTTTTCCCAAATATCTTGCAATAGTAATTAACAATTTGGAAAAGTAACATTGGATTATAATACCCTTTACAAAGACCTTAAATATTTTCTAGATCTTGCTTCCCAAAAGTGTCTATGCAGTGACTCCTACAATCATGCCTAAATTTAAGGATTTCAATTCTCATAGGGCATAGCCATCAGAATATTCATTTTATTCATTAAGAATCCATCCTCAAAGCTTCCCATTGAATTTGGAATTCCTCCACACCTATTTCCTCCTCTCCACAATCTTTGATTGAAGTAATAAATTCTTTCAATCTTTCCTCTAATAGCTCTACAACTCTCTGTGATCCCTAGCCATGCAACTCTAGCTTGCCTAGGGCATCACTTTAAAATTATCTTTATAGACTTCTAGGGCCCTTCCTTCACTATAGAATATGTACAAGGAATCATCTCCTTAATCCCAAAGGCCCATTTAAAATCCATGGTGGGAAGAGGACCTATGACTCCATTTGTAGAAGTTGCTTGGTTCAGACCAACGACTGTGCATGAAACAAAACTATTTAAAAGACTAAAAAACCACACAAAATCCTAATATAATGCTACAAAGAAACACAAAATAATCTACTCTAACATATTCATGGATTACAGTAAGAAATCTAATCCATAAGATCACAAAATGCTTAGAAGAATAAGAACTACAACTATTTCTTCAGTTATATAGTTTGTACACAAACATTGCAAAATCAACCAACCTCTTGAAAAGGTCGAGGGAGGTATTAAATAGTTGACCAAGACCCTATCCCGATGGTTTTAGATACTTAGAAACCTCAAATGATTGAAAAGACATTACTGCAAGAGATGTTGTCAATGACAACGTTGACAACTTTTACAACTTTTGTAATTCCTGCATAAAAAATGGTGAAACACCTCAAGAACTTAACCAATTGCATATTTAGGCTAAGTGAACATCAAAAAAGTCTCCTAAACCCTTCCTTGTCCAATTTGACCCCTGAATGGATCATTTCCACAATTTCCCAACATTGGCAATATGTACACAAATGCGCAGCTTTGGATATTGCTTGAAAACAAAGTCACTAAAGACCTAACAAGATATCCTTATCTAACTCAACACATTCTAGGACACACCTAGTCCTATTATTCCACTAGTGGTGTGGCTAGGACCACTACAAGACAAAAACAACTTAGAAGGCCTAGGTTACATTTTATCCCTACCTAGGTTCTCCTGCATAAGGAAAGAATTTGTAATGGAAGGGATTGAGGGATTTTAAAATAACTTTGATTGTGATGAGGTGAGTGAAGCCCAAAAAGTTAGAGTAGCCAAATAAATATTAAGGGGAGATACCTTATTGGTAGAAATATTTTCAAAGTGAGAGGAAGAAGGAGGGTAAGGTTCTGATTTCTACTTGGAAGGGAATGGAAGAAAAACTCAAATAATCCTATATGTCATATGACTATGAGATTCAATTACACAAAAAAAAGATAGAATTTGAAG
Organism: Thuja plicata; assembly: GCA_018584345.1. Lineage (NCBI taxonomy): Eukaryota > Viridiplantae > Streptophyta > Pinopsida > Cupressales > Cupressaceae > Thuja > Thuja plicata. Next base: position 505,899 of record MU224166.1, on the reverse strand, counting down.
CAGGAGGAGCTTGATGTAAACTCTTACCCTAAGGAGTTCCAAAAAAGAGTTTTTAGGTCCAAGGTTAAAGAAGAGGAACACCTTAGGGTGGGAATGTATCTAAATGGTATGAAATTGAGTATTCAAGAATAAATCAGTTTTCTTATCCCTAATACTATCCATAAGTGTTATCAACTTTCTCTCAAGGTGGAGGAAAGGAGTAGGAAAAAAAAAAAATCAAGCTCTAGAGGTAGAGGTAGAGGAAGAGACTCAAAAGGCCAAAGAGGTAGCTATTCTAGAAGAGGGAATGAATCAAGACACCAAGGTGAATAGAGACTGACATAAAAAATGAGTGAATCAATTGGAAGAGGGAGTCAAAAAAGAGGAAGAGGATTTGGAAGTAATAGAGGAAGATTTTGTGGATCTAGCAGAGGGTCCCACTTTACTATTATGAAGTATTATAATTATCATCAATTTGGGCATCCTACATATAGATGTCTTTAAATGAATTCTTTAACTCAAGGTGGAGAAAGAAGAGTGAATTATGTGAAAGAGGATATGTCAAGTAGAAAGTCTGAAAAAGTGGCATTGGATTCAGAGGTAGGAGATAATCTCATGATCAGAAGGACACTCATCAAAGAACTATTACAAGAAGATCCAAGCCAAATGAGGTCCCTGGTTAGATTTAAGTGCAATATATTAGGTAGGATTTGCAAAATTATCAGTGATTTTGGATCCACTGATAACATTATTTCTTTTGAAGTAGTTAGAAAGTTAAAGTTACAATGGATCCCACATACTAACCCTTATAGGGTCACATGGTTGAATAAAAACCAACATGTGTTAGTCTATGAGCAGGCTTGGGTAGATTTTATATTAGGGATGTATAAGGAAAGGGTGTTATGTGATATATTTCACATGGATTCTTTCCATATTTTATAAGGAAGATCATGGAAGTTTGATAGATAGGTCATTCCTGATGGAACCAAAAACTCATACTAATTTAGGAAGGATGGTGTAACTTCCAAAATATAGCCTATATTAGAAAAAATGGAGATGAGATCAATAGGTCCTAATGTTCTCTTGGTGGGAGAAAAGGATTTTTTTAGTAGACTATAGGAAGGTGAAGGTCTGGGATTTTCTTTAGTGTTGAAGCCTAAAGATGATATGAAGGACAAGAAGCTATAAATGCCAATGGAGGTTTAAGAGCTACTAGGAAAGCATAAGGATATAGTTAGTGATGGACAACCTACTCCCTTACAACCTAAGAGGGCCATTAACCATTAGCCAGACTTCATTCCAAGAGCCTCCCTACCCAAAAAAGTATCCTACAAGATGACCCCACAACAAAATGAGGAAATTGCAAAAGAGATACAAGAATTTTAGACCAAGGCTTAATAAGGAAAAGTATAAGTCCTTCTGCAGTTCCCACTATGTTAACCCAAAAGAAAGGAGGTACTTAGAGGTTGTGTACTAATTATAGAGCCTTAAATAGAAATATTATAAGGTAGACATTCTCATTTCCAAGTATTGAAGATTTGATGGATTGTTTAGGAGGAATCAAGTACTTCACAAAGATTGACCTCAAAAGTGGATATCACCAAATCAGAGTCAATGAAGGAGATGAGTGGAAAACTACTTTTAAGACTACATAAGTCTTATATGAATGGTTGGTCATGTCCTTTGGGTTGTTTAATTCTACTAGAAACTTCAAGAGGTTGATGAATGAGGTGTTTAAGGACTTCATAGTTAAATGTTTTGTGGTCTACCTTGATGATATCTTAATTTTCAGTAAGACTAAGACAAACCATTTTAAGAATTTACAAATTGTATTGCAAATATTGCATGAGGAGAAGATAACAATAAACTTAGACAAGTGTGAGTTCATGAAACAAGAATTTGTCTACCTTGGTTTTTTTAATTTCACAAGGGATTTTTAAAATGGATTCCAAAAAAGTAGATGAAATAGTGAACTGGCCTACACCTAAAAATTTTACAGAGGTAGGGAGCTTCCATGGTCTAGCATAATTTTATAGGAAGTTCATTAGATAGTTTAGTGAGATATGTGCACCTATCCTGGACACTATAAAAGGAGGGATGAAATATAAATTCTAGTGGAATGAGAAATAAAATTGGGGTTTTGAAACCTTGAAGGACAAGATAGCCACACAACCCAATCTAGTTCTATGAAGTTTGGAAAATTTGTTCACTATTGAATGCGATGTCAGTAACATAGTTGTTGGAGAAGTCCTAAGTCAGGAGAATGAACCAGTGGCTTTGCATAGTGAGAATTTAAGTGATGTTAAAAATAAGTACTCCTCATATGACTTGGAGTTATATGCATTGGTCCAGGCTTTGATAAAATGGAGGCACTTCCTCATTTCTAAAGAATTTGTGGTCTACACTGACAATCAGGATTTGGGTTTCCTAATATCCCAAGAAACAAATTATCCATAAACATATGAAGTGGTTAGAGTATATGCAAGCCTATACCTTTACAATTAAACATAAGAAGTTTCAACAAAAAAAAATTGTAGACGCCTTGAGTAGAATTTTTTTGAGAGTTCCAGAGGTACATTTAAGGATTTTTGGCATAGATCGTTTCATAGATCTTTACCCTGATGATGAAGACTTCTCATCTTCATATAAGGTATGTAAGGAATTTTAGAATCATTTTCATGGTGATTTGTCTCATTCTACTCTTCAAGGGGGTTTATTTTTTTATTGGTGGACAACTTTGTGTTCCTAGAGGTTCAATGAGGGAGAACATCATTCAAGAGAAACACAATGGGAGTCTTAGTGGTCATTTTGGAGTGAATAAGACTCTATAACTAGTTTAGTGATACTACTACTAACCCAAGATAAATAGAGACATTAGGAGATATGTAGACACTTGCATGGTTTATCAAAAATCTAAGGGGAATTCCTCTAATGCAGGGTTATACCAACCTCTTCCCATTCCTAATAGACTTTGGTAGTGCCTCGATATGGATTTTATAATGGTTTTTCCAAAGACAAGGAAGGGATGTGATATCCTTTATGTGATAGTTGATAGGTTTAGTAAAATGATACACTTTGTACCTTTCAAAACTACTCATGATGCATCCCAAATCGCTAATTTGTTCTTGAGGGAAGTTATAAGGAACCATGGTTTTCCGATGAGCATTATGTTACTTAGGGACTCTAATTTTATGGGTCATTTTTGGAAGACTTTTTGGTAGAATATTGACACCAACCTCTCTTTTGGGTCTTCCTACCATCTCCAAATAGATGGATAGATTGAGGTTGTAAATAGGAATTTGGATAATCTCCTAAGGTATCTTACCAAAGAATATGGTCAAACATGGGACCAAGTCATTTGTCAAGATGAATTTTCTTACAATGAAATTGTAAATAGGACCACAGGAAACATTCCTTTTGAGGTGGTCTATGGTCTTCATCCAAGAGCTATTTGTGAACTTTCAGATCTAGGTACAATGGAAACAAGAAGTGGATATGTTGAGGACTTTTCTCACTCTATGAATGAAATTCATGATTCAATGAAATAGAAACTAGTGGACAACACAAATAAGATCAAAAAAAAGTTGATGAGAGGAAGAAGTATCTTCAATTTAAAGTAGGGGATTTAGTTATGGTTCACTTGAATAAAGCCAAGTTATACAAAAGGAGTGCCTAATAAACTCCAAATGAGAAGAGTATGACCTTGTGCTATCTTAACTAAGTATGGAAAAAATGCTTATAAATTGGATCTTATTGTAGATATAGTTCTTTCTCTAGTGTTTAATGTAGCTGACTTGGTACCTTACAAAGGCCAAATCTCCATGCAGGGTCAAGGAGAATCTAATATTGTTGATAATACAAAGAGTTTGAAATTACCAGTCAAGCCAAAACCAAAGGCTGAGAAGATTCAAAACTCTAAAGTAGATAAGAAGACAAGGAATAAGGTGAATAAGGATCACCTCATCAAGTGGTAGGGAATGGAAAAATCAAAGGCTACATGGGTACTTGAAACAGATTTCCCCAAGATGAGCATAGATCCTAACTTCATCTCTTCATCTATGAATTAACTTATTTTGTTTAGGGAGAATGATTTAGTAGAACATAAATACTCTATTACATAGGTGAAGGAATAATTACTCCTAGATATTCTATGTGATATTTTTTTTTTGGATAGAAGAGTTGGTTTTAGTTAGGATGTACTTAGTGTTTGACAATCCTAAATAGGTGGAAAATAGCCTAAGATGTGAAAGAGACTTCCAAATGTGAGGAGTATGTTAATTTCATCCTAAAATTCCATTAAAAGTTTTTTTATACCTTTCTTGATAGGTTGGAACCCACTAGATAGTGAGAATAGCAATTTTGCAAAAAATGACAAAAGTTGTCATGACAACTTTGCAACTTTGATAAGTTACTTGACAATTTTTCTCCTAAGGAGATAAAATGATCAAATTAGGTTTTCTTGGACAACCAAATGTGTAACCATGATGGTTCATACTATATAATACCCCTCAAGCTTGATTTCCAAGGTTAGATGTAGTTAATCACTTTTTACAATACAAGAACCAGTGCATTTTCTGTCTCAGGCAAGTGAGTTTTTAAGAAATTTGACATACATGGAATGAAAATCCATTAATTTTGGTTGGAATTAATATATTATACTTTATTTTATTTGTTTCTATACATTTTTTGAATGAGGAATAGTTTAATTTTTGTTTTGTAAATCTTTTGATGTTTGCCAATCCACTGGCCTGTATAGACTAGGGTGTGGAAAAAAGGATCTTATTGAAATCCCACTGTGGCATCATCATGAACCTCTATGATATAATACTGGAGCATATTTATAGTTTACCATACCAAGTAAGAGGTAGGAGGATTTTCTTAGTTGAATTTAAATTATTTCCCTACGCAAGTTGTTTACAAACCTAACTAGGTGCAGACAAGCAATAATGAGTTGATTCTTGTAGTGAGTGAATGAAAGAATAAAATAAATGATTAAATGATGTTAATTTATGTCTAATAAATGTTTCTATAGGGTTAGGAAACTTGGTGAATCCATTTTGAAAGGAATTGAAGACTTGAACCAGTGACTGGTCAAGAAAGCCTTGCAAAGACCTAAAAATGCTCAGTTTTGATTAGGGCGTGTATGGACTCCATGGGAAGGTGAGATATTTGATATATTTTGAGGATTAAAAAGGGTATCTAGAATGGATATTTTTTTGGTAGATCCTATGGGATTCTGAATATCTAATTGAAAAAAAGTAGGGAAATAGGGTTAATTGAGGGCTACAAGGGCTACAAGGCCTAATTGGAAGAAACTAGGAGATCAGTGAGAAAAAGAAGGTTAAAGGTGAATTACTTGAACCTTTTCCACAATTTTGACACACATTTCATGACCTCCACACCCCTTCAAGATTATATTCTAGATGATGGGGGTTTAAGTATATTAGTTGATTAGGAGAAGTAGATGGTGAGTGAGTACTATGTGAACTTGATAGGATGTATTCGGGTAGGAGATTGCTAGGTGAAGTACGAAGGGTTAGAAAATATTTTTGAGTAACCTAGACCTAGTGTAGAATATTTTATCATTGGATCAAGAGGAATCAAAAGTGAGCTTTTCAATATTTAATTATATTAATTAATTGCTATTATTATAATGATGATGGTATCTAGTCCTTTGTCACTAAATGCAGGAGAAGATCCATCATGCAAGTGAGGGAAGCGTATCACTACAGTAAGTAGATGTAGACACATAGTGAAGGTGGAGAATTTCATTAGATATGGATGCCTAACCATTTAACTAGTCATCAGGTTTAGGCATTAGATGAGTTGCATTAGATGTCTACATGATTGGTTTTATTTTTTGGTGTTAATTAAATGTGTATAAATGTAATTAAATATAAACATATATGAAATATTTTATTAAACCTATGAATACTAATGAAAAAATCATATGAGGATCCCTACATAATTTCATTCTCTAAGATAACAAGGTGGATGTATCTCCATTGATCAAGATGGTTAGTACACTAGATGAAAGTTGACACTAAGTTGATAATTCATGTATGAATTTTGTTACATATAAATACACAGAATTGGTGTCTTGATATATTAATAATTATATTCTTGTGCATTTATTTAGTGTGGCTCAATGTCGTATTATAGTTGACTATTATTTTCAACCTTTGGCTCATGTTTCAATTATGGAGAGAAATCAGGTGAGGTACAAAGAGTAACTCATCTTGCCACCACACTCAAGAAATATTTTTTCCTTACTGATCATCCACCTTTTAAAAGTTGGCTTGTTTATTTGGAGAGAATTTTTTCTTGAATTGGGGTTCTATAATTTATTTCTCTTGATTGAACTCCATCGTAGTGTTCTTGCATTATGTGATTGTCAATTTTGTGGAGCTCGCTCTCTTTGATTTGGGAAGGATTAACATAGGTCTCTATCTCTCTCTAATACATTTGAATTTAGTTTGGATGTCAATCTTTTCTTTTAGGCATGGATCTATCTCTTCCTACTATCATTTCTTGATCATATATATTTATATTGTAGTAACATGGAAAGGACCATTCGATCACATGGATTAATTTTTCATGAAAAATGAAAGGATTGTTTGACCCTACGCATTCATATTTTCTATTCATAATGAGAAAGGGGTCATTTTATCTTACACTTTCTTATTTTTTTTTATCTATATTAGAATTGTTCATATTCAATCTTATTTGTTCGTAATTAGATTGGCTTGGTCCTATAGATAGATATTTCCTATTTATATTATAATTGTTTGATCATATGCATTCATTTTTTTTTATGATAAGGAAAAAACCATTCAATTATACATGTATTCATGTTTTATTATGTTAGAGGAACAATATTTGTAATATATCATTTCATATAACCACTATGCCAGAGAAAATATCATTAAATTAAATGTATATAGGGGATGATTGGAAGTTATGCTTGGTCTTATTGGGGTAGACATCGTGTGCATTAAGTTTTTATAGATAAAATTTTTTCTTCTTAATTCCATTAGCTTTAACCAATATCCCTCATGGGATTGAATGATTTATTTTGTACGTTATTGATTATGAGTATATAAATATAAAATCTTCATGTGTGATGTATCTATAATGGGTGAAAGGAAAATAATATGTCACCTTTTGGGCTGATTCAGAATACTCGGCCCAGTCAGACTTGGTCGAGTTTAACACGGTCGTCTATACGTGAGAGCTAGGTGGCATTGAGTGGCACCTATGTGGCCTAGTAGACTGGACCGAGAGGTACTCCATCATGTTAGATTCAGCTGAGTCTAACTAGTATTTTGAATACCCAAAAAACCACTGCAAGCCCCTCATTTGCACATTGAGGGGCTGAGAGAGGAAACTCGACCGAGTTCGAGGTAGGTCCCCAATTTTTTTTATTTTTTTTTTAAATTAAATATTTTTCTGTATAAATATATATGTAAAATGATTTTTTCCTTAGCATTGTAATGTCGCAGTTGTTTTCTTCATTTTCAAGAAATAAATGTTTTTAGGTCATATAATTGATGTTAAAAATTATATAATTGATCTTAAAAAATATAATTTATCCAAAATTTTGAAACATAAATGCAAACCCAAACTTAAGTTAGCAAACCCAAACTTAAACACAAACCCAAACTCAAACCTAAGAATATATAGTTTACCCAAAAGTTTGAAACATTTTAATGTAAACTTAAGCCTAAAAACATATAATTTATCCAAAACATAAACTAGAAGCATAACTTGTGTTTCATGAAGACTTAGTGTTTAGTCATCTGAAGAAAATATTACAGGGAATTAATTTAGGATACATAACTATTATTAAGAGAACACCACAAAATATTTTTGTCACAACTTGATCATTCTACATTTTCATTATGTATGTACAACTTTCAAAATTAGCACATAAAAAACCCTAAGTATTCTATGAGATTGTTTGATGTAATTAGATTTTCATAATTGTAAATTGTTTGTAGCCCATTAATTTAGGCTAATCCATTTGTATATATTGAATTCTTAAAATCACTTAAGTTATGCACATGGTGTTAGAAATAACTGAAAGCAGGGGGGGTGAATCAATGGGCTCCAAAATTAATCCAATAATTCATCCAAAACTTTATACCACAAATATAAAACCCCTAGTTATCTTCAGTCCTACAAGATGTATGTGTATGCCTCCTTTCGTGATTCATGGTTCCTAAGATTTCCAAAGGCTAAGGTTAGTAGCAGTGGTTTGCAATGATAAAAATCAAATACACAAATCTTAACGAATACTTCAACATAACCAATAAAATGTACAAGCAAGGAAAGGAAAACAAATGAATCCTAACCCCAAAGTGCTTGAAGCTTCTATTGTCTCTCTCTCTAGTCCTTCTGAAAAAATGTTTTGATGCTCAGTATTGGTGTGGGCAGTGTTTATGACATGAGAAGTGTCAAGAATTTGCTAATTAAAATGGGTGTGTGATCGCAAGATGGCTTGAATGCTAGAACCAAACTGATCGAGTAATGACACACAAGAGCTTGAAATCTTGGATCCTTCATATGGGTATAAAGGGTTTATTATATAGCAATTTAGGAGGGTATAAACGATCGAGATCAATTCTAGAGATAGGGAGATGAATAGTTGAGATCAAAGGGAACTGGAGAAGCCATCAGTAAACTCCACCTCTTCAATTGGTAAACCTCTTTAATTGGTAAATAGGAGATAGGCTTTGGTTGACTAAAGAGCTAATTGTGAGTTACCTTTTAGAACTGAAGTGGTGGGTAGAGTTACCCATGTGAACTAGAAAGATGGGTGGAGTTACCCATGTGAAATGGAGAAATGGGTGGAGTAACCCATGTGATCTGATTAAAGATTATCTCTTTGAGAATAAATAAATATTTAATTCATTTATGTAATTAAAGTTTTCAACATGTGAGATAACTGAATTCTTTTTTATTTAGAATTTCTTTATTGAATGAAATGAAATTAATTTAATTGGAAGAATTTAATTAGTAAGTTTAAATCTTTCAATTTAAACTATTGGAAATTGAATTTATTTAATTAATTATTGGTAATTAATCAATTAAGCTTAATTAATTAAATAAAATTAATTATTTAATTAATTTTAAGAATTTGATTTGATGATTAGGGAATGAATTTAGAGGAAAATAGATAATTAATTAATGATTAAAAAACCATTAATTAATAGATGAAAATTAGTGTTTTTAATGTAAAGTAGCAAGCTTATCCATTTTAGGGTGTCTACATTTTCCCTTGTTTGATGCAATGTGTCAAAGATTCTTTCTTTTTTTCTTTCCCGAGCTTGCCCCAGTGATAGTAGGTGTATTTATGCCCCCTCAACAAATTTGAGTCAAAAGTCACGATGTGAGCGTTAATTTGTTGAAACTGCAAATTGTGAATCTGGGTAGTTGACTGATCTTGAAAATGTTGTATTATGCCCTTCATATTGAATTTCAAAGTTTTTGGGGACTGGAAAGAATATTTTGAAGTCTTGGAGGAATTTAGGGTTTTTGGAAATCCCTATAAGTAGCTGAGAAAACCCTTCATTTCTCATTTTGAATTCTCGGAGCTCTGGAAATCTTGGTGAGTTTGCTCTTTCTTTTCTTTCTTTTTCTTTCTATTTTCGTGTGATGATGGGCTTACCTAGAGTCACCCACATTTCTGACCAAGTCTGAATGTATCAAAGGTTAGCTGACGTAGGACGTCTAGTGAGTGTCCTTGCATCATTTGTCATTAATGCATTTATTTCTTTCTTTTAAAAACTTTGGTTTTTTGTCAAATTGCAAACGTTGCCACAATTACTTACGATTTTGCCACAATTACGCTTTTAATGCCGCAATTTCTGGTTGTTAACTGCAATTGTTAAGTTTTCCACAAATGTGGGCTTGAATGTCGCAATTTCTATGTGATTATTGCATTTGCATGTTATGTTCCACAATCACTTAAAATTTTTGCAATGGAATTGTTTTTTACCGTAATTGTCTGCATTGTGTTGCAATTGATTTGTATGGTCTCACTTCTTCTTTTGATGGCTTCTAACACTTTTTTGTTTGATCTGGTACTGATAAATATCTGATTTTTTCTATTTTTAGTTCACCGGGAGGATTCTGCGATGCCGAGAGTCATGGCCATTGGGGCTGGTTTATAGATTCAAGCTACATGAGGATGAGAGGTTGGTGCTTAGGGAGTTAGGATTATACTGGGTATGCTATATGCCATAGATTACGACTAACAAGGGTTCAATCTCTTCTCTTGTAGAGTGATGCCAGTCTGAGACATGCACTCTCTAGTTACCCACTGGAGAGTTTAGAGTCACGTTGGAGGATATTTACCGCATTCTTCAGCTTTTGATTCAGGGTGCACTTGTCAAGTATGCCATTTTACCTGGCATTGTAGCTTTGACTGATTTATCTTATTTTCCCCATGATCAGCTGGCTATATCTGGCTTGTATGATATGACGTGGTCTCGATTTGGCATGGGCCTTGATAGATTGTCTACTTTATTAGGTAGCTTGATATGTGGCGTCTTATGCCCTAATCGATGCCAACACAGGTTCTCTATTGGAGTCGGTGATGTATTGTAGAGTATGGTCCATGATCATACTATATTTGCATGGGGGCCATACATGTTATCCCACATTCACTTTTAATTTTTTTACATGTCTTACCTTAATGGTAAGTCACTCAGCTATGGTGCTACTCTTCTTTAGATATGGGTGTGGAGCACATTTTTGTGTATCAACCCATGGGTACTCATGATCTGCCAGTGGATAGGCCCTATGTCTTTATGTATGATGGAGCCATTGTTCAGACTCACATGGGTCATTTGATGTATTGGCAATAGCAGTTAGATATGATGCCATATTTTATTTGGAGAGCATGTAGAGAGTGCCTTGTGTGGGTTGGAGAGGATATCCATCTCTCATTCTATCGTCACTGGAGATTTTTGATTGGGTGTGTCACATGCCATGTTCACATGATTGATTTCCATAATACCGACATAGTGTTGCAACAGTTTGGAGAATGATAGGATGTGTCTGACTCTTATACCTATTTTGCACATAGATCAAGGTACATGGGGGCTATGGCATACTCTTGCTTCACTTGATGCTGCATAGACCAAGTTCCTAGGTTTACTACCTATTCCTTGGACATGGCAATCAACCACTGTAGATGTAGTTGTATGTTTGCATATTTTTGTAGTATCATTATTGCTTCTCGTAGGCTATTTTCTCTATGATACTTATTTCTTTATTTGATATGGTATTGATATTTGAAATAGATAATTTTGCAGGAACATCTCCATAGTATGATGCCTGGTGGACACATAGTCATCCTATTTCTTTGACTGATGTTTCATGAACCATTGTTGGTAGACTATTGAGGAGGTCATTTCAAAGGTGGGGGTGAGGGAGGGATTGTGGTGGCAGAGATGGAGGTGGCAGCAATGGGGGTGGTAGGGATGGAGGTGGTAGAGATAGAGGCCAATGGAGAGATGGGGACTGAAATGGTAGGCTGGCGAGGGGTGGTGACAACGGAGATGATCCTAGGCCTAGGGGAGATGGGAGGAAGGTGAGGACTAGGGGAGGTCATGGGATTGGGGGTCCTATAGGGCTGACTGCTATCCTTGAGGAGGAGGAGGTATTGGAGGAGGATGCCCCTCATGTATTTAGGAGGGTGAGGCGATAGACAGGTGTTGTTCTGTAGCCAAGGGTGGAGGAGAGAGTGGTTGTAGAGGATATGGATGTTAAGATAGGAGATATTGATATTGAGGCCTTGGATGCAAAGACTATAGGTTTGAGCTTGTCTACTCGTAGTAGCAGTAGAGGCAGTAGTACTTGTGATAGTTCTAGTAATGAGGACTCTTGGGTATTGAGGGGGAGGGGTGGTGAGCGATTCGGGGATAGGGATGAGGAGGGGGACATGGATGTTTCCATGGGAGGGACGGACATAAATCCTTCTAATCTAGAGAGACTCAGACAATAGTTTTCAAATTTACATGCCAGACTTGCTTCCTCTGATGCACATGCTACTACTTTTGAGGCTAGGGTTTCTTCTTTTAATGCTCATACCACTGCCTTAGATAGTAGGGTTATAGCAGCTGAGGCCTAGAAGACTGTGGTAGAGGCTAGAGAATGATAGGCTCAAGCTAAGGTCTAATCCTTTATTGATAGTGTATGGGATGCCTCACATCAGGATGTATTGGACCATTATTATAGATTTGGGCATGAGGCCTAGAGAGAGATTGAGTAATGGCAGCACCACTATGAGGGTTTTGTTCCTGCAGATCACAGAGTTCCCATCTATATAGCCTCATAAAGATCCAGTAGGGCTCAGAGGTCATAGAGTAGTGGTGTTGGTTCTTCTGGGCCATTTTAGAGACAAACATCTAATATACCTCCCCTTGTTCACATGGTGCCGAGGGTGGGGGTAGCTCCTACTGACATTTGTAGCCTTTCCTTTCTATATCATGTATAATTTTTGTAGTGATTTTCATTTGATATACTCTGAGGCTTATCCATTATTGTATCTTGACACACTAATATTTATTGATATATATGTTGATCACCTTCTTGTGTTTAGCCTTGTGACCATTCATTGTACTCAGATATTTTGATTTATATGAGATGCAGCTTATTGATTTACTTTCTATATGTATGGTTCTACATGATTGTGTTTTAGATTTTGAAATGCTTATGTAATGTGATTCTATTATGCAGATTCTTAGATGGATTATTGTAAGAAGAATGAAAAGAATGAAAACTTAAACAAGTATTAATCCAAGAAAATGAAATGTTGGAAGATTTTACCAAAACCAAAGGAGCGAAGATTTCAAGATCAACCACAAAGTACTTCAAGAATCCAACAATGAGCCAAGAGATTTTGGTAAGGGGAAAAGCAAAGAAAAACCCCTTTGTGAATAAGAATATGGCAAAAAGCCTAAAAGATGAG
>MU224166.1:475467-487943 GCA_018584345.1 Thuja plicata | reverse complement strand
GATGAGTGGAGGAGTTTGCATGTAACTCCCTTCTCCTATGGATGCCACATTCATATTGTGTGTGTGACAAATGTGTGATTCCTCTTAAGGAGGAATATCTATTTTCCTTATTAGAGGAATTACAAAAATAGTGACATGTCCTCCTACATGGACTAGAGGACAAATACAAATAAGGATACCTTGGTTTATCCTTTAATTACATAGTTTCAACCAAGGAAAGATTAATTCTAACAATTATTTACTTTTCCTATGATACTGAAATGTGTATGCAGGATGGTGGAAATGAAATGCATGTTTATATGAGATGTTTATGGATGCATGTTATTTATGATTTACCATGTACGCAATTACTATTTTTTTTCATTTTTTGGATGCACTTAAATAGAATGGATGCAATCTATTATGAATAGAGTATTTGAGTAATGCATGTGTTAGTTAGAAGATAATTAGTGGAAATGTGCTCTCTGGGATTTAATTTGATAGATATGGAATGATAGAAAGGAATTTTTTATTTTTTGATAGATACGAATTGATAGAATGGATGAGTGACCCAAGTCGCTACCCTGTTTCTAATGTTTGTCATCATTGCATCTTTTTTATGAAATTTTGAAGAGTGTCCAATGCATCCAGATCACATAACATATAGATACCGCCATGACCTCTTGATAACTAGAAGGAGTAGAGAGATTGAAATAGAAAGACAACTTAGTGCACCAAAATATTGACCATCTAGGTTTAGCTATGTTCTATATTTGAAAAGAAAGAGAACCAAAAGCACTCAGATATTCACCATCTAGATACCGCTTTTCCCTCTAAAAAAAATAAACAAAAAGAAAAAAGAAAACCAAGATAGAACTCCAACGAACCTAGAGTCCATCTGGATAGCACTGTGATCTCTTGATTTTGAAAAGAAAGACCAAAAAACCAAGATAGAATTCCAATGCACCCAGAGTCCATCTGGATAACACTATGAACTCTTGATTCTTTTAAGGAGAAAGCCCATGAAGACCAAGTTATAAATCCAATGCACACAAAGTTCATCTGGATACCGCTATGATTCTATTTGTAAATAAACAAGCATATAATAGAGAAGGAATGTCCAATTATTTCCCAAGGTCAAGCTCAGATCATGGAACTACGTGCCTAGCAGATAAGTAAAAATTCCTATTGCATTTATCCTAAATCATCATGGCCTTAAAATCGAAGTGAACATTCAACATATAATAATCAAAAAAAATAAGTCATGATCCATAATAGCTACTCTCTTGACTCTATGGATCCTAGAGTAGGGTAAGAACATAACCGCAAAATATATAATGACATCTGACCAACTGAATAACCTAGTCAACATTTTTATTATTCCTTGATTCAGTTGGATTATTTTGATTGGTTCGAATCTTTTGATAGGCTTGATTGGCTTGATTGCTTGAGTGTGTCTAGTTTCAGTAATAGATGAATCATATAAGACCGACCTGTCTCGTATTGAGTGTATCCATCAGTGTCTAAGATGATTGAGATGATTGATTGCTTGATTATGATCATTTTTGGTGGTTGATCAAGCTATGTCAGATGGGCCCAATGCTGGTTTGAAAAGATCATAGTTGTGACATTTGATAGATTGGCTTGGTTGTTAGTTGGATTGCTGATAGATTTGATAGATTGATAAAGTTGTGTCATATGGGGACCAATGTTGATTTGCAAATCTCGTAATTTTGAAATTCATTGACTTGGCATGATCACCTTTTCTCTATTGATAATCAAGTGAGTTTTATTGTGTGGGATTTTGCAATTTTTTTATTGTTTTTTATGAAGATTGATTTTCTCAATATTTTTTGATGTTTTTAGGATTTTTGATGAGTTTTTTTTTATTTTTTAGGGATTTTTTTAGGACATTTAGAATCGCCCCTAGTTTGGTGGACCAATACTAACCAACGATAATTGTTAGTTCTTAGAGGGGTTTGTTCTTCTGGATATAGCCTAGGTAGTTAGTCTTGCATTGAATTTTTCTCAAGCTTTTGATCTTGGAGTTCATTGATGGTTAAGCGGGATTTGAAAACTTGGCACCTGTTTGCTAGGTTTTTACCAAGGTACCTACTCAATAGCGCCTATTTTCCATATTTTCATTGAGAGAGTGATTTTATTTCCCTTTACTAGTTTCCTTTTTTTATGTTTTTGTTGTCACCAAAGCACCTGTTTGCCAGGTTTTCACCAAGGTAACATTTTGTATTTTTTTATTTTTTTGGTATTTTCTAGATATGTAGATAGTTTCCTTACCCATTGAGACCTTGAGCATAGAACCTCTTGAGGTGCATGTTGTTTATGTATCTAGGGAGCTGATCTCCTTCTAGTGTTTCCAGTTGGTATGCCCCACTCTGGGTAGAGTTGAAAATGACATATGGTCCTAGCCAGTTAGGCTCAAACTTTCTTGGTTTCACTATTTCTACTTGGTTCTTTTGATTTTGCATTAGGAAGAGGTCTCCCACCTCAAATGTTTGTGTCCTCAACTTCTTATGATAATTCCTTCTAAGGTGATTCTGATATCCTTTTAAGTGATTGAATGGATTTTGATTTCTTTCATCTAGTAGTTCTAGTTCACTTAGCCTTGCTACTTTGTAGTCTTCATCTGAAATCAAGTTCTTTAATGATATCCTCAGGGATGGGATTTCCACTTTGAGGGGTAAAACCAACTTTGATCCGTAGACTAGGGAGAAAGGAGTGGATCCTTTAGGTGTTCTTAGGATAGTTCTATATGCCCATAATGTGGGACTAAGATGGAAATTCCAGTCTCGTCCTGATTTGTTAACTAGTTTCTTCAAGATTTTGAAAATGGTCTTGTTTGTTGCTTCAACCTGGCAATTCCCTTGAGGATAATAGAATGAAGAGAACCCTTTTTTATTTGGAACTCTTCACATAGCTCTTCAACATCTTTTTTTTGGAAAGGTGTACCATGAACTGTGAGGATGATTTGAGGAATTCCGTACCAAAAGATGATATGATTGAGTATGAACATTGATATTTTCTTTCCAGTTATGTAAGTGAGGGGAATTGCGTCCAAAAACTTAGTGAAGCATTCTATTTCTGCTATGATGTATTTGTGTCCATTTTTTGAAGGTGTCATTTTTCCCATTAGGTCAAATCCCCACATAGAAAATGTCAATGGTGAAGTGATAGGATTTAATTCTTGGGTTGGTTCATGGATGAGGTCTCCATGAATTTGGAAATGCCTACACCTTTGTACATAGTTATTTGCATCTGTCTCTACTGTGGGCGAGTAGTATCCCATGTGAATGATCTTTTTAGCTAGGCTATTTCCACCTCCATGGTTTCCACAAATTCCTTCATGTACCTCTTACATAGCTCTCTTGGATTCCATGGAAGTGAGACATCATAATAGCATTCCCTCTAAACTTCATCAATATAGAGTAGTTGAGAGGATGGTATACCTAGAGGATTGGCAGATGAGGGACTTTTTCTGGTTCCTAGACAAGTTGGGAGGTAAGACACTAGTTTGGAGGTAATTATACACATCATGATACCATGGGGTTTTAGGACCAAAAAGGACACATGTTGATTATGTGATAGGTGCTTGATGTGATGACATCATGAGTTGCTCCACTAGAAACTAGAATCAAGTTTCATTTCCTAGCATATCGATTAGTGATGCTATGGTATCCATCATGTCTATAGATTTGTTTTAAGCCCTTGGTATTTGGTCAAAGAAGATGTATTGGAACTTAGTTCACAACCTATCCATCTGTGCTATGTATGGTACTAGCTTCTCATTTTTTTCATATAATCATTGTTGACTTGGCTAATGACCAACTGTGAATCTTTGTAGACCTTAAGGTTCTTGATTCTCCATTGAATTGTTGGATTTATTCTGATGACCAGTGCTTCATATTTTTCTATGTTTATTGTGCATGGAAAGTTAAGTCTGAATGATTTTTGAATTGCATCATTATTCAGAGTGACAAGCACTATCCCTGCCCCCGCACCATGGTTCATGCATGACCCATCAAAGTATAGTTTCCATACCTCAATTTTTGATTGTAGTGTCATAATAGACTCATTGGGGAGGTCAAAAATGATAGGTTGATGATCTTGAATAGGTGCCTCTGCTATTTGATCTGCAATCACTTTCCCTTTGATGGATTTTTTGTCTATGTATTCAATCTCAAACTCACTTAAGATCATTACCCACTTTGCAAGTCATCCAGTGAGTGCTTCTTTTCTTAGGAGATACTATAAAGGATCAATATGTGCTATGAACTTTTTTTCGTGACTAGACATGTAATGCCTTAGCTTCTTGGAATCGAAGGCAACTGCGAGGCATGATTTTTTAATTGTCACATAGTTGAGCTCATATCCTACCAATGTTCTACATAGATAGTAGATGAATCTCTCCTTTCCCATGTCATCGTGTTGTGCCAAGAGGATGCCTAATGTTGATTCTATTGCCAAGATATATAGAAGCAATGGTCTACCTTGGACTGGTGGAATCAATATGGGAGACTTGAGTAGATAATCCTTGAATATTTGAAATGCTTGTTCACATTGTTTTGTCCATATAAATTTGATGTCTTTGTGCAGTAGATTTTGAAATAGGTGGCACTTGTCTGCTAGTTGAGCTATGAAGTGCTTTATTGATTGGAGCCTTCCTTGTAACCCCCTTAGTTTCCATAGGTTGTCCAGTGGTGGCATATCCAATATCACTTTTACTTTCTCTGGGTTTAAACAGACCTTGTATTCCTGCATTCTATCAAAGATTGGTCCCAATACTTGTAGATGATCCTTTGGAAGCATTTCTTGGCTAGTATGTCATCAACATAGCCTTCCATTGTCTTATGGATGTAATCATAAAAGATGATTGCCATTTCCCTTTGATACATTCCTCTAGAATTTTTTATACTAATGATGTTCCAACAATAACTGACTCAAGGACATGTGAAAGTCATTTTATGTTGGTCCTTTGGTGTGATCATTATTTGATTGTACCCTGAAGAGCCATCCATGAGTGATAGCATTTGATTTCTAGCAGTTAGATCTACTATCATATTGATGTTAGGAAAAGGAAACTCATCCTTGGGACAAGCTTTTTTAAGATCTCTAAAGTCTATGAAAATTCAAGTCTAACCACTATGGTTTGTAACTGGTACCAGGTTAGATATCTAGTCTGCGTATGAGGTCAATCTTATGAACTTAGCATCTAGGAGATTTTTCAATTCTTCCTTCACTAGTAATGCAGCATGAGGATGCATCTTTCTAGACTTATTCTTGATAGGTTTGGCATTGGGTAGCAATGGGAGATGATATAGCACAAGCTCTAGATCTAATCCTAGCATGTCTGAGTAGGACCATGCAAAATTGATTATCCTTTCCTTGAAGAAACTAATGAACTATTCTCTCTCCTCTGAGGTGAGTGATTTTTCTAAGTAGGTGTTCTTTGGGTTCTTGTCATCTCCCAAGTTAACTTCTTTGGTTTCTTCTACTAACAATGTTGATTTTTCCTCTATCAAGGGGCGGATTTCCTTTTTTCCATCTTCTAGCACCTCAGTGAGTTCTTCAATAGAAGATACGTCTTGTTTTGTCTTTTTATCATTTTTTGTGTCAGTAAGCGCCTTTCATTTTTCACTTACTAACGATTCTTTTTTCTTTTTCAATTTGTTTTGATGACTAGAAAGAGGAGCTTCCTCCCAAAGTATGTTTATCTATCAATTTTGATGCAGAAACCAACTTTATGATCCCCTGATGGCATTCCCTCTCCAAGTCTCATGAAATCTATGATAGCCTCATCATTGTCAAAGACATCCATATCAGGCGGTCCTTGTTGATCCCACTCTATTAGTTATGGGTGTACACGACATAGGCCCTCATGTTGCGTTGACTCTATTTGTTTTAAGGGGACTATGGAAATGGTTCTGACAAACCTAGATTGTTATGTGGACACACCACCAAAGGAATATTTATCAACATGTTTATCGATGCAGGGTTGGTCATCAATGGCTAGTTAGTCAAACAAGTCGTCAAGGTGTATGGTGGTGGCTGACTGAGGGGAGTAATCTGGGATCGAAGGTTCAGAGTCGTGAAGGGATCTCCAGTCATAATTGTGGGAGCTAGTTTTGCTAGAATACTCGTCGGATGTCTCACTTCCTTCATTATCATCAATTTCTTGGTTGAGGTTTATTTGGGATTGAGAGGTCCCCACTTCGGTGGGAAACCACTATTGAAGTATGTTGTTGATTAAGATGTGTTCTAGATTTTTCCCCTGGTGTAACTCTACTATTTTTTCTTGATCAAAAGGTATGTCGTAGATGATAGGGTTGGTTCTATGTTACCCATAGCCTAACCCTCTCTTATTTGTCTGGGTTGGTGGTAGAGACAGTTCCATTAAACCTTATTGTCTTGCCCTGAGCTAGTTGTACCATCATACCCAAACTTTTGTAGCATTGTATAGCCATTTCTATAGTTTGACACTACAACATTTGAGACCATTTTTTGATAGATATGTGTCACTTTTTTGACACTGTCTCGTCAACCAAGTGACAAAGACCAATGTTGCAGTTTTGGTGTCAGAAACAATGAAAGTTGTATAGTCTATCATTATTGTGATGGTATTGACCATCACAATACAAGCTAGCTATGATGGTTATCATGTTGTCATTACATATTTTAGTTGTTTCTATTATGACACATAGGCGTCACATTTTTGTGTTAATCGTTGCAGTTTGTACCATCTAAAAACTTTAGCATGTCATTGTTACAGTTTGTGGGCATCGTAAATTATGATAGATGTGCGATGTATTTTATATACATGCAATGTCAAACCATCGGCAATTTCTGACAGCTCAATTTCACATGTATAGAAAATACATCTTACGTGTGTTGTAATTTGCATCGGTTAACAAGAAAAACATGACGTTTAGGTGTCGCAATACAAGTTGTGATTACATATTTTATTTGTCGCTATTAGGACACCTATGCATGGTAGTATGCACCATCTAAAAAATTTAGCATGCTATCATTACTATTTGTTGGTGTCACAATTATGATAGACATGCGATGTATTTGCTATACATGTGACGTTGTGTCGTTGGCAATTTCTGACGGTTCGACGTCACATGTATTTTTTAGTGTCGCTTTAGAGTTTTTATGAGATAAGTGTCCTAGTGGATAAAGGGATAAACCAATGTCCTCCCAACCATAAAAACATATCCTTAAATGGCAGACATGAATATAATTTTCTTTACAAATGAAGGGAGATAATTCAAAGTTGCAAGATTATCAAAATGAGAAACATTATGCAAAGAAAGTGAGTGTATGTGATGTACTTATAACACTCATTCTCCTTAAAAAATGGGTTGGCTATTATTTTTTAGGCTGTCTATATCTCTACCTATAGGTTGTGAGGGATCAAACTCTAAGCTTGAAATTTCTGAGCATTAGTTGCCAAGGATTCCATTATTGAAGTTTTGACAACCTCACCACATTGTTTTTCTTTGTTTTTGAGGAATCACACTTCGACAAACAGTGGTGGAATGGGGCCTGCAATGTGTATTGTGAAGGCCCAATGAAGGGGAGCCCTATTTTGTAGTCAATAGTCCTATGCAACACAATGAATAACAAAACAAAACAAAAAAAACATCTGATTCCAGAAGAGCACATATAATAACCTATACAATCTCATGCTAGTGAATATACAATGATGAAAAAAAGAACTTAAACATTGATCACTAAATATTATACTTGAGAGGATCACAATCTAGGGGTAAATATTAAGCTCAAGTCAAAATTACACACATAACAATAAAACTTGAGCAATTTGATTCAACTTTGCAAAAATATGGGACACAATTGTGAGATCACCAAGAAACTAAGACAATATATCAAGACAGTCAAAATTAAACCAAAACAAATGAGAGAAAGAGTGACTTGGACACTTTTTTAATGTGGAAATTTGTGTCTCAACCTTACTTTTACATAAGGATACTATTATAGTAAGTTTACTTTTGAGCACGGATTGATCCAAGATTTTCCTCAAAGCTATGAATTGGCTAGATAAGAATGCTGGTAAATTTTCATTGTAAGAATCATTTCTAGATTTAAAGATATAAAGTTTCCACTTTTGATAGTTTCGTTTGAAATTTTCAAAGTCAATTGTTAAGGCCTTAGAGGCTTATGATGGACCATAAAGTGGTCATAACCAACATAGTGGGTTATAGCTTGATAGAGAACATCATGATCTTGTTGGTGCTTTGAACAATTTGTCAATCAAAATCTCGAATCAAAATTTTTGGCCTCAAGAAGTTGGGTCTCCTGAAATGGGAAACATAAAGACGTGTTGGAAACATAAACGAGTTAAGTGAATTTATGAAAATAAACCTCATATTCTTGAAATAGAAGTCACAAGTTTAAATCTCACAAGAAGTAAGATATGTACACCTCAATTATAGCATAGTTAACTGCCTCCCACAAGGAATATAAGGTAGACCCATATTACTATAAGCCAAGGGTATTTGCAAAAGTAACCCAAAAAAGAAATAAAATAATGAGATCAACATCCATACATTTTTGTACAATAAATACAGAACAAATTTTCTTACATTTAGTGAATTGGCTTCCTCACTACCTTCACTTGAACCTTCACTGTCACTATCCCAACTGAAACTGGTAGTTCTATTTAGCTCACTAAAATATAAGTTATAAACATAAGAAGGTAAGATAATAGGAGTTTCCTAGAATAGAAACTGATTTATCTAAGTAGCATCCTAGACCTTCCTACTGATTATTAAAGTTTAATAATTTTATCAATTTTAGTTGCCTTGAATATCTACCTTTGTGAGAAGGCACCATTTGCAGTAGTAGGTGCTACTTTTCCACCCTCTCCTTTACTTGTAACTATTTTGAGCTTTCCCAAACTTCCTTTTACCCTCTTCATTGAATTTTTTCTTTTACCTCCAAAGGACTTTGGCTCTGCATCTATGTTTTGTGCAAATGAAGTCTGTCCACAGAAAGCAGATATCAAATTTCCATTCAAAACATTTATTAAAAGATTAAAACATTAACAACTGAGTGCCAAAAATTCTTATGACCATTTTCCATATAATTACTGACTACAATATTTCACTAATTACCATTACAATATCTGTAGGATTTCCATTTGATGGGATTCCATATTGAGTGAATGTGTTTGCACCCTAAATTTGCAATCAAGACTACAATGTTAGAAAATTAGGATAGTAAAATAGGCCATATGTCCACATTAAAAATAGCCTTAAATACATGCTAAACTCTAGGTAACAAAAGGGAGTTACCATCTCCTTCATTATTGACTTACCTAAAAATGAAAATCACATAGACAGATGGATACTTTCAAATTATAAGTATTAAATATTTGAAAACACAAGAATGAAAAAACTCAAGGTATTAAAACATACAGGAGGTACTGATGGATGACCATAAATTCCTCCAGATGGATACATAACAACATAGGGAGGATTTTTTCCATAAGGTGGCATTAAATTTCATTCATCAAATCAATGAACACATCTGGACCATCACCCCTTCTGAGAGATAGAAATAGCAATGATGTTAAGCACAGTTGATTTTTTAAAGGGAGTCAATTTCATTAATTGCAAGAAAAATTTTAAAAAATCAAAATGGAGATGGTAAGGAATGCCTTTAGTTTCAAAATTCAATGAAGATAAAAATGGTATATTAAAAGGATTTCTTATGTTACATTTGGTGGATGTGGTAGTAATTTTTCTTTTTCACCTTATATTTTACCACCAAATCGAGCATTGCAACGGTGTGAAATGTTGTTAAAAAAAAATATTTTGAGCTTATCTTTGTTTCAAGAATATTTTAACATTCTCTACTTAACAAGGCCAACCACGTGAAGGTAGAAGCTCATTTGGCCCCTCCTAGGAGTCTCTTATGAACCTTTACGACACTTTAAGATCTCTAAGATGTATTCTTAGGGATTGTAAAGGGTCATAAAGGGTCATAAGGGATCGAGGGACACAATAACTGAGAAACATAAATGTAGGCATCATGGTCACAATTGTTTGGAGACACAACATAATTCAGTGGTATACCACTCAATTATGTTGTGTCTCCAAACAATTGTGACCATGATATCTACATTTATGTTTCCGAGCTATCGTGTTTATGTGCATGTTCTTTATGTGTTTGGCTTCTCTCCCTCACATCCAAAATAAGATTTTCCCTTTCTGAATAAAGAATGCACATGTAGTTACGTAGAATATACAGTGTTAGAAGGCCCCAAATGGGAATAAATTCAATTTACAACTATGGTCTTGAATAGATAAATTGGAACTAGAATTTTAGCAAGGCTAGGAAAAGTTTATACATAATTATGAACTTTTTCTAAAATTCCAGTTTTAGTTTATCTTTACAAGACCATAATTGTACCATTGAATTTCTACCCATCTAGGCCTTCTAACACCATATGTTCTCCTAGTTGTTTATGTTGTGTCTCCAAAGAATTTTGAGCATGATGCCTACATTTATGTTTCTTAGTTGTCTATGGTAGAGTCCCAAGATAATGTCTCTATTGGCTGCCAACCAATTAGGTGAATAACGATGAGAACCTAATTAGATTCTACCTACAAATAAGTTAAAAACAAGAGTAACTATAATAATTTTATTATTACAACATCAAGACATAAACATTAGTCATTATCAAATAATTTGCATATTAAATGATAAAGAAAGGTAATTTTCTTAATGACATCACTAATTTGTGCATGTCTAAATATTGGTGTCTTTGAAGTAATTTGATTCTAGTCATGCTCACTACTAGAAATGAGAATAGTCTTAACTAGTGAGGTTGTTTAAGCATATACATATTAAATACACTCTTTTAGAATGAAATTTCTCTTAACAAAAGATCAAAGATATAAGTAGGACATATAGAAAAAGGTTATTACAAGTAGTTGGATATTCACACTAAAACCAAAAATGCCATTAATATGAAACCCTAAGCATATTAGTGGATAAAGTGTAGATTTCAACCCAAAACAATCATTAAAACATGCCCAAAATCTAACATAATTGTATATTTCATTCATGTCATTGATATTCTTCTTCATTCATCCCATCATCAGGATCATCTTCATCGACGACATCATCACCACCACTATCATCATTGTCATCATCATCAACATCATCATCATCATCATCCTCCTCATCATCCTCATCATCATCATGATCAATAGCATCATCATCATCTTCTTCTTCCTATTGTTCATTGACTAACTCTTGATCATGATCATCATCTACATCATCATCCACTTCTTGCTCTTCCTCAATATATTCTTCTTCCATTACATTATACTTTATCGCCCTTCCTCTTGGATCATGTCTAACAACAAATGACCAACCCAGTTTATGTGGAACCTCTGAGTAAAATATCTTCTCACATTGGCTTGGAAGAACATAGGGCTCTTCCCCAACTATCTCAAAGAAACCTTGTATTAATCATTCGAAACCCATTTTCATGTTCAATAATAGTTCTATCAGGATCATTTTGATTGAGATGTAGTCTTTACCATTTCACGACGAAGAGAAATAATTTGAAGGAATTAAAGTCACAGTCTAGTATATGAACCAAAATACCATAGTATCAATTTTGTGACTCTTGAGGATGTAAGTTGTTTGTAGATGAAATACTGGTCATTTGGAAGACTGCACTTATCCCAGAATCACAAGTTCTCTTCGTGTCACCCAAGTTTTTGATGTGAAATTTATAACCATTGCAGAAAATAGCCTTTTGGTGTTTCACCTACAATAATGTAAAACATGTATAAATTATTGCATCACAAGTTGAAAAACATATGGTTGATTAACAAATTTATAAGTACCTGGCAATCTCTTAAACCATAAGCTAAATCTATTTCCTTTTGTGTAACATTGGGATCTCCATTACGATGATCTTGTATAACTAATTAAGACATAGATTCCTATTTTAATCTATGACCATAATGTTGACATCATTCAATCCAGACCATCATCCAATATTTGATTGTTTGCAATAAACAAATGTATTGCATCCCACTCTTTAGCAGCTGTAAAAAAGTAAATAGATGATCAGTTACAATAGATTTATTTTGAAGATTAAGAATTAATTAACTACAATAACATCTCGTAATTTATAACCTTTCAGTTTTCTAAATTTAACATTGCCCATGAAGTACTCCCCTTCAAATTTTTTAATGGAGTTGAGATCCCAAATGCAATCTATATGGTATTTTGCTACAAGATTAGGAAGATATTGAGTAACGTACACCATCATCTGGTATACCATATATCCTTCAACCATAGAACCCTCGGGATGTGCTCTCTTTCGTACCAAACCCTTCAAAAATTTCAAGTGTCTCTCAACCATCCACATTGACCTAGCATGTACAGGTCCACACAATTCAATCTCCTCAACTTGGTGTATGAGGTAGTGTTCT
>MU224166.1:412506-475417 GCA_018584345.1 Thuja plicata | reverse complement strand
TTCAATCTCCTCAACTTGGTGTATGAGGTAGTGTTCTTATGCATTGAAAAAGGTTGAAGGTAAACACTTTTGCATTTCACACATTAGATGAGGAATTATTTTCTTCCAATATTTTATATCTTCTTTATGGATTTATTTAGATGAAAACCACCTACAAGGGATTGAAGACACAAATATATATAAATAGAAGACTTTACAATATATTACTTGTTTGATATTATTGTTTGATGTATTGAACAAGTATCACTTCTTACCTCATGTATTTTCCAAGATCATATATCACTTGTTTGATATTATTGTTGAAGTTCTCTGGGAGCGATAGGGGTATCAAATAATATAAAAATTGTTAATTGATCATTTCATACAATGAAAATTGAATGCAATTACACAAATATATTGTAAATACAAAAGACTATTACTTACCAAGATGAAGGTATGTCAATCATGCATTTTCATCCTTGATCCCAAATCACTCTTCTTTGATATGACATTACTTATATTCGTAGAAAATTCTATACGAAATCAAATTTTGCGTATGACTTCTTTTATGGCATTAATTTTTTGCTCTATTAATAACCAAGGAAGAGAACTTGAATTAATCGAGTCTCCTTTTCTATTTGATTCAATGATATTTTTCATTAGATTATTGGAATCATGAATGTCACTACAAATTTTGCCAAGTATTTATTTGTCACGCCTTCCATGCAATATTTTCCACAGTGTCTATATTACATTCTTTCCAATATGCATAGTATCAAAAAAATGCACAATTAGTAGCTGTTCATAGTAGGTTAGCCTACTAAATTCTCTGGGATAACATTTTAGTCCCTTTGGAAGCTAGTCAACGTTGCCTTCATGACCTTCAAGATCGTCAAATACATAATTAGCCAACAAAATGCAATTGAAATATATAATTTTCAAACATCAACCATTAGGTGGAATGATATTACCTTGAATTCTATTATATTCCAACTACCATAAGTGAGGTTTCATTCTTTGGGGCTTTGATATAGTCTCTTCTTTCCCATTGAAAAGATGTTTTTTTGCACTTTGATACTTATGATTTCTAGGGAGGAAGTGCCTATACTCATCAAACACCTACTTTCTTAAACTTTTTGAATGATGATATTTCATCTTTGGACCACACATTAGACATGAAAATTTTCCCTTTTTTTGAAGACCTAGAAGATAACGATACAGTTGGATTAAATATGTGAATTTTTAGACTTAGAATTATCGCGTACAACTAGAATTCACCATAACATACCACAAAAAAGAGTCAACCTTGGAGCATCATGAATTGTCCACACAAGCATTACATGGAATTGAAATTATCTTTGTCCAACTAGTCTAGAGATGTCATACATAGTGAAACCATTCCATAACAACAATAACTCGTTGATAATAGGAACACTATATACATTCATATCTTTCACTTGGTACTTACCTAGTTGAATTAACAAAATCAGATAATTATTGTGGCCATTTCACTCCAAGACTTATAATTACATGTAGATAACTATAAAATAATAAAATACCTGGAATAATCATTGCCAACATAATTTTCTCCCTCTTTATTGACATCCACAGTGGAAGGCTATTATTGATAAAAAAAATAGGCCACACTGAGTAAACAGATCACATCTCTACATATGGATTGACACTGTCTGCTACCAGAGAAAGCTTGATATTTTGAGTTTCTTATTTAAGGTGTGGCCACTTTTCCTTTGTATTCATAAATGATGAACCATCTATAGGAATTCAAATAATGTCATCTTGACTCCTGCCCTGTGCATGGTAATCCATAAATTGTGCCAAGCTATTGTAGCTGAATAATCATTTTAGACATGGAATAATGGGGATGTAGCATAGAACCTTGCGAGGAACTTTTTTTTCATTTGATCATCTTGATATCTGCTCATATGCCATTTAGGGAATTCTATTGCATTTTTGTGTTTTGTATGATAAATAATATAATCTTTAGGACAAGTATTTATTACTTGATACTCCATTCCAATATGTTTCATAGTGGCACATAATTCTTGGTATGAGTGAGGGAGAACATTTGATGGTGGTAATAGAAACTCACCTATTAATCTATAGAAAAAAATTTGAGTTACTATAAAAAATCTTAACGGTACATGTTTCACTATTTATAAAAAATAATGATGTATATGAAAAACCTTAGCATACGTGACATTGCTATGTTGGATAAACCATTCATAAGCTTCAAGTTCACCAACAATAATAAAGAATAGAGAAGAGTAGATTGGGAGCCTTCGTAAAGGGTTGTGTTTGCCTTCTCAAGTAGAGGTATATCATGGATAATGTTAATGTCATCCTCATCTTAGTCATCATCATCATCAGCAGCAGCTCCAATAGCACCAGTACCAAATTGTAAGATAAAAATTTGGTTAGTTTAGATCTCCTAGATAAGATTTGCATAATGAGAATTACATAAAGAAAGAGATCCTAAGTCCAACTTCAATCTATTACACTTAATTATTATAATAATAAATGAAGGGAATTTGCAAAGAATAATGAGTTAAGATACCTACCTCCAGACATATCAGATCTAGAAAAACTCATTTTTTGTAGCTTGTGTTGAGTTTCCAAAAAATTTGAAGTATGACCCAGAACAGAAACACAGAGATGAACAAAACCCATAAATATTTTCCCGATCCGACATCGTCTTGTGAAAAAGGTCAAACTTGACCCACAAATGTCACCCCTGATCCAATAATCTCAACCCTAACCTACACTGCCTTGATAGACAATTTGTCTTGAGATCCCAATAGTTCATTGAAAAGGGTACTCAAATCTGGTCTTAGATTGACTATTCTACACCTGTAACTACCAAAAATAGCACCTACAAAATATCTAAATAAGAGGCTTTTGGGGTGGCTATATATGGTTTTGCCTTAGTAAAACCCCCATTTTGGTGATCTCCACCTCCACAAATAGCTGAATATATCAAGTATATGTGTGTGTGTTTTTCTCTTTGGAAAGAGTCTTTAAATATGTAATATCAAGATCTAATCCTCTAGATTAACAATCCTAACATACATAGAAATGAGAAGACAAATGCATAGATTATAATGTGATAAAGAAAGAATACCAAGCCCCTAAGGCTAAAGTACTCCTATCAATTCACAATCCATAGCTTCTATCCCATGATAATGTCCTTTGAATGCTTGAATGTTGAGAATGGTAGATCTAAAGAGAAGAGAGCCTTCTTGCTTCAATGAAGATCCACAATATCTTTTCCACCAAAAATGCTTGAGAATGGATTTAATATGCCCTTCTAGATTGTCCTTCTATATCATCCTCTTGCTTACTTACATCATCATTACATCATTTTATCTCCTGATTTCATTTTCATGATCAAATTAAGGCAAAAGAGAGTGCTTATATAGAGATCTCACTATAGGTCTCCTAGGGCAATGCAAGGGACCCAAATTCAAATTTATCCTTGAACTATGCTCCAATTTCAATCACCAACTGAGGAGGGGATGAATTAAATCAAATATTGGAGAAAACACCTTTGCATTCGAACTCGGGGACCCATTTTAAGTTTAGAACCCCGATAAGCTCTGAATTTGAAAGCGGGGACCAACACCTGACAGTGGTCAATGTTCACCTCACCCTTGAGCTAGGTCAAGGTCAATTTCAACCTTGACCTAGGTCAAGGTTGACCTCAACCTTGACCTAGGTTAGGGTCAATCTTGACCCTGACCTGAGGTTTTTGGCAGGTCACTAGAAAGTGTCTGTGAGATTCCTAGGTCAGTCAGGGACCTAGGAAGGTGAGGGAATCTTCTAGAATATTGGGATGAAGGCCTAGAGGCCTAGGAAGTGCATGATAAGGCCTAGGAGGACCAATACATAGGTGCTACCTAGAGGAAAGAGTCATGGAGAAGGAAATCTAGGAGAATCCATAAGATCCTACCCTAATTTCATTTAAACATGCATAATCAAGTGCAGATGCATTCCTAAATGCAAATATAATATGGAAGCGTACTAAATGAAGGTGTTAAACCTACCAAAATAGAAGTGCTTCCATTTTAAGATAATACATTTAGCCCCCACTTTAGCTTATATATGACACTAATTGAGTATGCAAGCTAAAGTAAGAAAACATCATAAAGTATAAAAAGGATATAGCCATGTCCTCAATGCGGAGATCTTGCAAGAAACCATTAGTACCAGCAACCTACAGTACACAAGATTAATAAAAATCCATAGAGTACCTAACTCTTACTACGATGATTTTTAGAAGTGTATAAAGTCCCTATACCCCCCTGATTCAGCTTACTAATTCTTGGAAGGTGAAACAGGGTGATAAGGTTAGTTCTATATACTGAATATGAAAATTGTTGAAAATTCTTTTCCTAAACAAATTAAAAGGGTCCTAAACCTTCCTAAACTAATTCAAGAGGTTGGGTATCTGAACCACAATTCCAACACCTATGACAGCACTAAAAATGGATCTACCAAACCCAAGTTATGATGAGAAGAGTGAATTCCTATCTAAGTGCAATTTGAAGGGAAATTCAAATTTAACCTAAGTAATTTCAAATGAAACCCTCATAAAACCCTAATTTTCTCACTATAAATAAGAGAAAGAAAGACTTACCTCCTCATTATTACCATTTTTAGTATTTGGAGAAGGAGACATGATGCCAAGGAGAGAGGAATTTTGAGTGAGCTGTATGGAGGTCCTGAGAGAGCACTTGGCCAGTGGACAACCACTACCCAAGGTAGGTGTCATGTTTTTGATGTTTGTGATTAAAAAATTCATGTTTTATAGGAAAGGTTGACCCTAACCCAAAAAATTAGACCCTGACCTAGTTATGTCGACCTTGACCCTTTAAGGTCAACCTTGACTGGGAAGGTTAAGGCCTTTATGGGGTGAATGTCGACCCTGACCCACAAAGGTCAACCTTGACCCATAAAGGTTGATCTTGACCCATAAAGGTCTACCTTGACCAGGTCAAGTGGGTATAGTAGTCATTTGGTGATAGAGCACTGATAAGATTCCTATTTGTGCTTACAAGACCTTATCTGTCTATGAGAGCATCCCTTCGGAGGGTTACTACTGTCTGTCAAAAAGAGCATGTTCAAGTTACAACAAGATGAGATACAATTATTGAGAGATGTGGGATTGTTCTAGGTAACAGTCTTATCATAGATGAGGTTCCACCAGTCCATGATATCATCCCTGATAGAGAGATGGGATGAGGATACTTGTTCCATCCATCTTCTGTCAGGAGAGATCACGATCATGTTGGAGGATGTGTATAGGATCCTATGACCTCCAGTCTAAGGTGAGCCTATTAGACAGAGAGTACCACAGGGTCCACCTGATATTTTTGCAGATATGGAGTGTTTTTTGGGATGAGTACCATAGATGAGGACTCAATCAGATCAGATCTCTCTAGCAGTCATACTAGTAGGTCTGACACCTTTGGTATGGAGAGTGATGCTATATATACTTTCTTTGGTTGTAGTGACCAACATAAAGGGTATAGTATTTTTAGCACCATTCACCCATCTCGTACGGAAGATGGAGAGTGATAGGGTCATCATCTCATGGGGTTGCAGCATGTTGGCTCATCTTTACCATGACTTGAGTTAGTTAATGAGATACCATCGGGAGAGTCTTACAGTATGCACCTTATTATAGGTTTGGATGTTTGAGCATTTTGCATGTACACAACCATAGGGTGTTCCTGTGATGATAGATTTGAGCACACCAAGATCCTCTGCATATCTACTAGTAGTTGTTTGCCAGTATGGAGATGTCCTCTTTTGGAGAGTATGCCTTGACTATATACCAGGTATAGATGTGATATGGAGACCTTATTGTAAGATGATAGAGTGGTAAGATACCTGACATCAGTTAAGACACTCATAGCAGTGCAATCTACTAGAAAGGTCCTACAAATCATGTCATGATGCCATACTACTATGATAGGGTGATGAGACAGTTTGGTCTAGTACAGTGGGTTCCCTAGATAGTACCTCAATATGTATACCCTATGAGATATTATCAGAGACCCAGTGCCATACGCTGACCTACAGTGGAAGATATTATTGATAGTGAGATAGATGAGATCAAGGATGTAGAGGTAGATCCTGGTACATCCTATGTAGGTGCCAGCATATATTATATAAGATATTGGAGTTTATAGGGGACCCATCCTATCTTTCCTGATGACCACCCCATAGGTGATCCAGGTCCTTCGAAGAGGAACCCTCAAGGAGGTGATATACCAGTAGAAGAGGAGGACCAAGGAAATGAGGAGGAGCATCCCTTTAAAGGAGATCCTATGGAGGAGGAGAGAGTAGATGAGAGAGAAGAGGAGAGATCAGAGTGGATTCCCTCAGGTAGTAGCATAGGTACCAGTGATTAGGTAGTCTATGTTCCACCCTTGAAATCATGGTGACCTCCTCGAGCACACATAGAGACACCACCACCTAGACCTAGACATAGCAAGTAAGGAGAGGGTACTTATTCCATGCCCCCACCGTCTAGATCCTTCACTGATGCCCAGGTGGGAGATCTAGGTAAGATATATTGAATTTTGATTTTTAGAATGTTTTGAATAAATTTTTTTCTAAAAGAAGTATTTAAAGAAGTTTTGAATTTGAATTTTTGCAGTGAGCATAGTGGAGTGGAGGATTTTTGTATCTGAGGATTTGAAGGATACATGTATATCCTACCAATTTCTAGCTAGTGAGAGAGAGTCCCTTATAGCACAAAGGGGTCCTAGAAGACATGCAGATATCTTCCTATGTGTGCATTGAGAACTAGGTATATGTAAAGAAAGAGAGGAGCAGATGATGACCGATCTACAGAGAGCCTAGGAGCGTATCCAAGAGATGAGCATTTTGAGGAGCTCGATACAGACTACCATTCCAAGATCCTCAACCTCACACCACAGATTAGAGAGAGATGGGAGCCACTAACCTTCAGAGCATAGAGATAGAGTTTGATAGATATGGCATATATGCCACATATATATTAAACTCAAAAGAAACTTATTTATGAAGAAGACTTTGTTTTGAACAAATAGTTCTATGGTTGATTACTTATATTTTCATCAATGCATAAAACTTAATAAAAGAAAGAGGAAAGGAAAATATGTATGAATGCATTCTAATTTACATAACTTATAAAATAATTATTCTATAAGGAACACATACCTAGATAAAGAAAGAATGATGAATTAGGGATGATAATGTTTGAGATGCATAATATTAATAGTTTCCTTAAGAGGGACACAATTAACATCAGCAATTTTATAAGCACCTAAAGAAAAGTCTACAATTACCAAAAAATTTCCAAGCCAATTTGGGCTAAATTTTCCTTTTTCACCAGGAAGAGCATTCACATTCCTTTGATTTTCATATAAGACTAAATCACCTACCAAGAATGATCATTCAATCACCTTGTGATTATTGTGTTTTTCAAGTGATTTTTGATAAGCCTTAATATCTTCCAAAGCATTTATCCATTGTTCATCTAACATTTCTAATTCCTATAATCGTTGTTCCCGGAAAGTATATTTGTCAATGATCCCACAAAATGAAACATGCAAAGATGGTATTTATAATTTTAAAGGAATGATAGCATTAGTACTATAAACAAGATTACAAGAGGAAGTACTTGTGGTCATACAAAGACTAGTCCTATAAGCCCACAAAGCATAAGTAAGTTGTGTATGCCATTCTTTCACATGTTTGTTAACAATTTTATTTAATATTTATTCAATAACCTTGTTTGATGCTTTGGCTTGACCATTAGATTGAGGGTAATAGGGAGTAGAAAATCTATGTTGAATACAATATTTCTCCATGAATTTTGTGACTTCTTTATTCTTGAAAGAAGTACCATTATCTAAAACTATCATTGAAGGAATACCAAATCGTGTTATAATATGATTAAGGATAAAATCATAGATAACATTTGTAGTAGTAGAATGAAGAGCGATAGCTTCTACCCACTTTGTAAAGTAATCTATAGCTATGAGGATGTACATATGTCCTTGAGAAGAAGCCAATGAGATTTTTCCAATAAGGTCAAAACCCCAAATGCTAAAAGGCCATGGAGCAACTTGATTTCAAAGCTCACAAGCAGGAGCATGAATTAAATTACCATGTTGTCAACAATGAGGACACTTTTTAACAAACATAAAGGAATCTTTCTCCATTGTTTGCCAATAGTATCCCATTCTAAGAATTTTATTAACTAAATATTTCCCACCAAAATTTCCTCCACAAGAACCTGAATGAGCTTCTGCTAAAGTGACAGGTACTTTGGTTTGGTTAAGGCATCGTAATATTTAACCATTGTAAGAAAAATTGTAAAGTGTTTCCCCTAAAATAATATAATGGGCACCAAGCTTTCTAATATGATTACGTGTGCTTCTTGTTACTGATTCAGGAAAATTATTATCTTTCAAAAAATGAAAGACATGCGAATACCATTCATCTAAATGCAAGTTACAACAATCAATAGTAACTTTATCAAAAAATACATGAAATTTAAGAGTGTGTATAGTGAATTGAAAATATTCATCATTATTCTTGAGACAAACCAAAGAAACAACACTTTCCATGGCATCTGCATGTCAATTATCTTTCCTAGGTAAAGTTTGAATTGTGTAAGAAGAGAATTGTGAAAGAATATCTAGAGCCAAATCTCGATATTGCATCATTTTATCATTCTTTTTTTGATAACCTCCTTTAATTTGTTCCATAATCAATTGTGAATCCTCGTAAATTTCCAAGTTTTTAATATGAAGGGATGAAGCTACTCGTAAGCCAGCTATAAGAGCTTTATACTCCACAATTTTTTTACTACAAGGAAAAGTTAATTTATATGACATAGGGATTAGTTTTTTTATAGGAGGAACCAAGATAATTCCCACCCCAGATCTTGTCTTGCATCTAGAACCATCAAAATATAATTCCCAAACATCTTCTTGTTCAACTGCAAATATATTCTCATCTAGGAATTCTACTGAGGTAAAAGTTGTATTAGAATGAGGACAAGGAGCTTTAGCTAAATAATTAGTTAAATCTTGTCCTTTAACTAAATTTTGAAGCATGAAATTGAGATCAAATTCTGTAAGAAACATCACCCACTTTGCCAAATAGGTAGAGAGATCAATTTTCAAGAAAAGGTATTTTAAAGGATCAAATTTAACAATCACATTGACCTCAACATTCAACAAGTAATGCCACAGTTTTTGGCAACCATAAACTAAAGCCAAGCATTGTCATTCTAGTTGATTATATCGTGTTTCATAGTCCAACAAGGTCTGCCTGATATAGTATACAGGTCTTTCCTTTCCTTCAATGTCATGTTTGGCCAACAACGCAATCATAGTATTGGAAGTATTAGAAGTATATAGATAAAAGGGTTTATTGAATTGAGCAGGTTGTAAGATAGGAGGATTAGCAAGATATTCCTTAAATTGCTCAAAGAATTTCTTACATTCCTGGTTCCAAGAAAAAATGGTATCTTTTTTGAGTAAAGAAGTAAAAGGAATAGTCCTATTGGCTAGGTTAGAAATGAAGTAACAAATAGATTGTATTTTACCTTGTAAACTACTTAATTGTGAAATATTCTTAGGAGGAGGCATGTTAACAATATCATCAATCTTTTTAAGTATCAACCTCTATGCCTCGCTTAGAAATGATAAATCCTAATAATTTTCTAGAATCAACTCCAAAAGAACATTTCTTAGGATTTAACATCGTGTTGTAACTCCTAATAATTTCAAATATTTGTCTTAAAATGAACACATGATCTTCTCTTTGTATAGACTTCGCCAAGATATCATCCACATAATCTTCTAGAATTTTATGAATGTAATCATGAAAAATCAAAGTCATGGCATGTTGATAAGTGGCTCCTGCATTTCTTAATCCAAAAGGCATAATGACCCAACAAAATGTCCCCTAAGGTGTAATAAATGCGGTCTTAAGTTGATCCTTAATAGTAATAGAGATTTTATTATAACCCAAAAATCCATCCATAAAGGACAATAAAGCATGGCCCACCATTGAATCCACAATCATGTCACTATTAGGTAGCGAGAAATCATATTTTAAGGATGCTTTATTTAGATCTCAAAAATCAATGCACATTCTTAGTTTATTCTCCCCTTTAGAAATAGCCACAATATTGGAAATCCATTCAGAATAATCAATAGAGTGGATGAATCTGACACCTAATAGTTTTTCAATTTCAGCTTTAACTAGTAAAGCAATGCCCAAATTCATTTTGCGAATCTTATGTTTCACAGGTTTAGCATTAGGTTTAAGGACAATATTATGAGTAACAATCTTGGAATCTATACCCGGCATATCCGAATATGTCCAAGAAAAGATATCTTTATATTCAAACAAGAG
This sequence comes from Thuja plicata, assembly GCA_018584345.1. Taxonomy (NCBI): domain Eukaryota; kingdom Viridiplantae; phylum Streptophyta; class Pinopsida; order Cupressales; family Cupressaceae; genus Thuja; species Thuja plicata. Next base: position 464,995 of record MU224166.1, on the reverse strand, counting down.
AGAAACCAATTGATCATGTTCATCTTGACTCAAACACTTTCCAATTTTGATTGTTTTTTCAACATCATTCTTATCCACTTGAACTTCAATGGTCTAAGTTATTAATAAATTAATTTGTATGGGAGAATCTATTGGTAAAGGAGAAATATCATGTTCATTTTTTCCAAAATAGGCTTCATTATTCTGACAATAGAGCTTTCTTCTTTTATAATGAAATGTAGGTAGATCCTGATAAGCTCCTAAAAAAATTAGTGAGGGCTTCATCCTCAGGAAAAATGTCCAAACTGGGATTTTGATCCATGTCAAGGAGAAGTGGATTAACCAATTTCAAATGTACACCACAAATATGATTGATGTTAAGAGGAAAATCTGATGGTTTCCTATAAGGATTGAATCCTAACCCATAAGTATAATCACAACCTTAATTGTCCAAGGGTACTTGCATACCTTGTTTGTATTTACCACAACCCCTCCCATTAAATCCTGAATTCTTGATTAAATAATAACCAAAACCATATCTATCGGCCATATCAAATTGAGTTAAAGGAGAAGCATATGTCACAATGTCATAGCAATCTTTTTTTATGGTCTCAATTGTTTCATCATGAGAAGCAGCAACAAAGTTACTTTTTAATTCCTCAAAAAGAGGAGAAGGAATAAAAACTTGTTTTTCAAACTCAGTTTGTTCTTTCATAAATTCCAAATCTGAGACTAATTTATACTCTCCTAGAAAACTTGGATTAAAATCCAATGTTCCCCAATCATCTTTCGTCAGAGAAGAATATGGAATTTCATCTTGTTTAACTTCAGGCAGTTGCTCAGGTTTTTTAATTGGTTTTATAGGCTCGAGAACCTTAGCATATTCGGAATTTAGGCAAGGATTTGGTGCATCATCCACATGTATTGTGTACATCAGATTTTTATAAATGAACCTAACCTTGCGATGAAGAGTAGAAGGAATGACATGCATAGTATGTAACCGAGGTCTTCCTAATAAAAGGTTATAATTGAGTGGTCTAGGAATAACATGGATAGGAGTGTATAGAAGCACAAGACCAACTTTAATAGGTAACATAATAATACCCAAATTTTTCTTTGCAATATTATCAAATCCATGAATAGGAATATTATCTAGTTGAATAGTTGTAAGATTGATCTTAATTTCCTTGAGCATATCCATGCTTCAAACATTGAGCCCAGATCCATTATCAATCAATGTTCTACGAATGATACTCTGATTAATAGTGACAACAACCATAAGAGCATCATATTGATTCTGCACCTCAACAGTAGGTAGATCATCATCTAAAAACACAATAGGAGGTATAGAAGGCATAGTATGCATGCACTCCAAAAATGAATTAATGTTCTCTTGAATAGGAGGCATAGTGGGGAGAGTAGATAAAGCATTTTGCAATGCCTCATGATATGTAGGAGAAGTTTGAAGTAATTCCCATAAAGATATCTTAGCTAGAGTAGCGCGTAACTGGTCCACTAAATCATATTCCTTAAAGGAAGAAGGTAACCTAGGTGCTTGAGGAAGCACAAGTTGAGAAGGAGGTAAAGTTTCTAGGACAGTAGGTTGAGGATTATTTCATTTTTGATAAGCATGCGAAATAGAATCTATTTTATCAAAGAAATCCAAAGGATCTCTAGGTTTACCCATAATAGTCATTCAATCACACCCTTTTACTGTCATCAAAGGTTTTAGAAATACCATTTTAGGTGTCTCGATGTGGCAAATAGAGGAATACGAAGGTAACCATGAATACACTCTATGGTAAAGGTTAATTAGAGAGATTATGGAGGAGGATGAATAGGAATGGGATCCATAGTGATCTCATTCGAACCATTTGCATTCTCACTTCCATTTACCTCATTAAGGGATCTATCATTTTGTACAACAAAATACTCATCAAAGTATTCAAAACAAAAATCACACATGTTGAACACAAGAAAACACTATAAGCATGAAAAATGTAAATGTTTTTGTACTTTTAAATTAATTTGGTATATTTTTATTTTTGAAATATAAATGCAAGAAAAATAAATCTACTTCTATGTTCATGCAAGATGTAAAATGAAATGTAAATCTAACACCAAGGAAAAAGAAAGTGTTGTCTATTGTGGGTTCACCAAAATGTAAGATCTAAATTTGGTTAGTTTAGATCTCCTAGATAAGATTTACATAATGAGAATTACATAAAGAATTAGATCCTAAGTCCAACTTCACTCTATTATAATTAATTATTATGATAAGAAATGAAGGGTGTTTGAAAAGAATAATGAGATAAGATACCTACCTCAAGACATATCAAATCTAGAAAAAATCATTTTCCATAGCTTGTGTTGAGTTTCTGGAAAACCCAAAGGATGACCCAAAACAAGAGAGAAGAGACGAAAAAAAACCAAAAATATTTTCCTGATCTGACACCATCTTATGAAAAAGGTTGACCTTGACCCACAAATGTCACCACTGACCCAATAATCTCGACCCTGACCTACACTGCCTTGATAAAGAATCTATTTTCAGATCCTGATAGTTCATGGAAAAGGGTACTCAAATCTAGTCTCAGATTGACTATTCTGCACCTATAACTCCTAAAAATAGCACTTACAAAATATTTGAAGAAGAGGGTTTTGTGGTGGCTATATAAGGTTTTACATTAGTCAAACCCCCATTTTGGTTATCTCCACCTCCATGAATAGCTGAATATAGAAATTATATATGTGTGTGTGTGTGTGTGTGCTTTTCTCTTTGGAAAGAGTCTTTAAATATTTAATATCAAGATCTAATCCTCTAGATTAACAATCCTAACATACATAGAAATGACAAGGCAAATGCATAGATTTGAATGTGAGAAAGGAATTATACCAAGCCCCCAAGTCTAAAATACTCCTATAAATTCACAATCCATAGCTGCTATCCCATGATAATGTCCTTTGAATGCTTGAATATTGAGAATGGTAGATCTAAAGAGAAGAGTACCTTCTTACTTCAATGAAGATCCACAATAGCTTGTCCACCAAAAATGCTTGAGAATGGATTTAATATGTCCTTCTATCTTGTCCTTCTATATCATCCTCTTGCTTACTTTCATCATCATTGCATCATTTCATCTCCCGATTTTGTTTTCATGATCAAATGAAGGCAAAAGAGAGTGCTTATATAGAGATCTCCCTATAGGTCTCCTAGGGCAATGCAAGGGACCCAAATTAAAATTTCACCTTGAATTATGCTCCAATTGCAATCAATAACCAAGGAGGGGATGAATTAAATCAAATATTGGAGAAAATACTTCTGCATCCTAACCTGGGGACCCATTTTAAGTTTAGAACCCCGATAAGCTCTACATTTGAAACCGGGGACCAACACTCGATAGAGGTCTATGCTGACCTTTCCCTTGACGTAGGTCAAGGTCGAGTTCAATCCTAACCTAGGTTAAGGTCAAACTCAACCCTGACCTAGGTCAGGGTCAATCTCAACCCTAACCTGAGGTTTTAGGCAAGTCACCAGAAAGTATCCATGAGATTCCCAGGTTAGCCGGGGACCTAGGAAAGTGAGGGAATCTCCAAGAATGTTGGGATGAAGGCCTAGAGGCCTACGAAGAGAATGATAATGCCTAGGAGGACCAATAAATAGGTCCTACCTAGAGGAAAGAGTCGTGGAGAGGGAAATCTAGGAGAATATATAAATCCTACCCTAATTTCATTTAAACATGCAAAATCAAGTGCAGATGCATTCCTAAATGCAAATCTAATATGCAAGCGTACTAAATGAAAGTGCTAAACCTACCAAAATGGAAGTCCTTCCATTTTAAGATGATACAAAAATGTGTCAATGATCAATGCAGTCATGCCATCATCTTCAAATGTGTTTTCTAGCGCATTATCATCATCTTCCATGGGATCATGATCTCTAGCTTCAATACTCACACCTCCGTGTTCCTCTATATTTAAACCCACAAGTTCCTCTGAGTTGTAGTGGTCCATATCATGTACTACACTGGGGAAATTAATGTATATAAAAATGATAATAATCAAACCCCCCTTCAATGTGATAATCAAACCTCCTTCCATGGTTCATATGACGTATATTAATTGTGAAAATAATATAACCAACAACAATTACCAATGGATGATTATAATCAAACCACCCTTCAATGTGACCATTCTCCCTACAATGTCTCTTTGTTGTTTTGATTTTGATTCTTCTTGTCTTTAAGCTGTTACAACTCTTGCATGGATAATAACATTTGTCATCGCCTTCTCTTTGAATGTTAGACAACAATCTAGTTATTGTCTCCCTATTTTGATCGAATTCCCTTGTATTATCTGACATGGTCCTTAATGTGTATATCTGCAAAAACATTGGACATGTTGTACTTAATGTTTATATCTACACATATGGTTTTGATAGAAAATGGTCACTCTATTTTCTCGTGGTGAGAACTCTTTAGTTGTGACAAAATATGTCATACAAAAAATGACATGTTATGGTAGGTTTTATAAATGATATGTTACTTTGTAAATTTAAATTTAGGTTTTATAACTATACATATATTTTCTTTGACTCCCCCACATTGTAATCATATAGACCAGATGATATCAAATTAATGAACATTGTAAACATACATAAGTGGATGAACATAAATAATGAAGGTACCAGACATTGGCTGAAGTAATGAAGTGTTGACCTGGTGTTTTGATCCAGTATGCTCTTGTATGATCCAGAACCTACAAGGAAGGAAAAGATGGGGTTAGATCCAAAGGATCTAAGTAATTACTGGCACCCTATTACTAATCCTAATCTACAATTGTTTACATCTTTTCATTTTGAATGCTTGATGACCCCCGACCTTTGAGGGTCGTGTCTATGCAGCACAATATTTACACCTTAGTTAACAAAATTTTTTGTTAACAAATTTTGCTAACAATGTGTATGTTAGCCTATTATGTTTGTTACCTTGGAAATGTCTAAATTAACAAATTTTACCTTAGAAATGAAACCCCTAGTTTGAATTCTCAAATAATTATTGATGTTTTGTGAATGATTTCATCGCATGCCTTCATTGTGGAGGAACATATTATGATTGATCATGATTTTTAAATCTTGAAAGTCGGAATTCCTTGATTGGAAATATATTTTGATTGAATGGTCAATTGGATTTCTTGGAATTGATTGGTAGATTATATAAGTATTAAATGGTCAAGAGAGGGAGATGTATATATGCAACTTACAAATTTTCAAACTGAATTTTTGGGGAATGCTAAAATTGGGGAGAAATTTCTCGCTACTAGAAAGGTTGACTGTTATAATTTATAAATTGGACTCAAACTACATAGACAAAGGTGTTTCCCATTCTAGTCCACTAGGAGAAGGGATTCCTCCATCCCAATATTTGACCCATAGAAAAGGTCATGACTAGTTGGTGTAGGAGCACCAAGGTCTAAGGCAGGAGCCATGGAGTGCACCAGGGTCTATAGAGACTTGGAGAGTTGAAAATAATCTAGTGGTTAAGAGTAACCTAAATCTGGTGATCAGAAATACAAGCAATAGGTAAAAGTAACCAGAGAGATGAATATAATTAGTTAATTTCTTAATGTGCTAATTTTCTAAAGAGTCATAATATTAACTTTCTATTAGAGTGTTGAAGGTATAGTGCCCATTTTATTGCCATTAATAAATGGATCATATGTGGTTTTTGTCATCATTTTTTAAGAGTTATTCATTTATTTACAGGCCATCTATGTGTAGAAGAATGGACAATTTTCTAAAGATATCAAAGAACAAGAAACATACACGGACAAGAATGATGATACATAACTAGAAGATGAGGGACTCAAATATGTTATGAAGTTTCTTACAACTGGGATGAAAAATACTAGATCATCTATTCTGAAAGATCAAAAATAGTCATACTTGGATATAATGCTAAGTTTTGCATCTAGAAGTGGTCATTTCTTTACTTTCTTCCTATATTTATATTTAAAAATAATGCTTTATTGGAGGTTGAATTTTAACAATGAAAAATTGTCCATTGAGGAAGTTTATAGATGATATTTTATTAAGGAGTTTTAGAGATCATATATTACTATGGAGGTCTAGAGAAGAAATTGAAGATGCAGATATTAGTGGAGTCCCTAATCAAGAGCAGTGATACCATCAAGAATGTCAAGGAAAAAATTTGTGACAGGCAAGGTATCCCGCGACATCATCATCGGTTGATACTTGTTGGGAAATAGTTGGAAGATAGACGAACTCTTGCAGATTATAATATCCAAAAGGAATCAGCTCTCTATTTGGTATTGGGGTTAAGGGGAGGCCTTTCCATCAAGGTGAAATCCATTACTAGAAAAGAGGTAGAGCTTAATATTGGACCCACTGATACCATCCAACGGATCAAAGACCTGGTCAAGGAAATGAAAGGAATACCACCACTACAACAAATGATCATATATGGGGGAAAAAAAATGTGTGACAAGGATAAAATCAAAGGTTATGGTGTTGATGGAGGTTCTGTTCTCCACCTTGTACTGCCATTGCGCGGTGGCTGCTGATTGCACCAACAATAGTCGGCATTCTTCTATCTGCAGCTTTCATGGCGCCATTCATCTTCCCCTTATTTGTTGAAAAGGAAAAAAATATGAATAATGCATTTATGCTATTTTACGTCATGAGTTTTTTCCTATTGACATTCTTCAATATACGTGTTCTCCATCTCAGTTGTTTGACAATGAAGAAATTAATAAATATGAATATAAACATTCATTTTGTTATGTTTATTGTTTTAATGAGATGGTACTGCAATATTGAAAATGGAGTTTGATTGTCCTATTTTATCTAGAACAAAAAAAAACAATGCAAAATTGTCAACCACCGAGGCCAATTGACTGTATTTCATGAAAGTTTCTCTTATAGTTATAATTCAAATTCCATTAATTTTTTGTTAAATAGGATTCTAAAGCATTGAAATTAAAAAGTTAGTGTTTCAACTAGTTGCCTATTTACGTATATTTTGGATTTATTTTAACCTTTCTGATTAATACTGAAATAATTCTTAGTTATAATACAAAGCATTATATATATATAGAATTTATCCAGAGACTTGTAGTTACAATTGTAGGGGAATGAATTGAGGACAATTTTTTGATATGGCCTAAAACTAAAAAAAAGGTTTGTTATTATGGATTATGGATTGATCTTAGGTTAGGGGATTGGGAAGATGACCTATAAGGGTTTATAATGATGTAATAAGGCTATAGAAGCCTCTAAATATTGTGTTATGCCCTGCATCCCCGTCCCTACATTTTTTTTTTTGCTTTCTACTTTTGGCTCTTGCCTTGTCTTTTTCCTTTGTTTTGTTTCTTTATTTTTTTTCTCCAGGTTTTCTTTTCCACAGTGTTTTGTTTTGCTTTGTGTTTTGTCTTGTTGTGTCTCTAGGACCCCAAAGTTGGTCGTTCTTTCTTCTTTTCATGAGAGGGTATGGTTGCACAAAATCCCTGGGCCCGGAGTCTGGAGGTTTGCTTATTCTAGAGTTTGCAGAAGGAAGGTAAATTGATTTTACCTAGGGTATAAATAGAAATCACCCATCATTTTCACAATCACCATGATTAAAATAGTTTGGCAATCACAGCGATTTTAGAGCAATTTTCACAGTGATTTGAATAGAATTTAGTGTGAGCTATCCTGAAGCAATTGTAGGTGGTTTCTAGTGTTAAGAGGTGATATTCTGGAAGAAGAAACTATTGTAGAGAATTTACGACATGAGTTCCTTTCCTTCCCTCCTTCATTTTTAGGTTGGTGTCTTCTTTCCTCTCTATTTTTCCTACTTTTTTTGGTTGTCTGCTTGTTTTTTTGGTTTTTCAGTTGGCTTGTCTCTGTTTTGTGTTATGTTTCTTTCTGGTTCACCGCCCGTTGGTGGGTTGGCTCTACCAGAGGGTTTTCCACCCCCCATAAAGGTGTAGAATGCTTGCAAATAATTTAATTATTGCATATGCTTATACATTTTCTGGTTTTTATGTAAATAGCTGCTCTGTGTTTTGTGTATATGTATATTTACTATATTTTTAATGTACATCCTTTCATTTCACATGTATATATCCCTTGGCTCTATTGTAGGATAGTTGTATATTTCATGTATATTCATCTTTTGTTGAGCTCATCATGCTCTGTCTGCTATTCACCGAAAATTCACAAGCTCGTTCCATGTAGGATACCACATGATTGAAACTCGGCTCTCGGCCGGTTTCAACCAGGCAGTTTTCTCTCTTGTCATAAACCTGCCTTAATGACCCATTTAAATCCCATGTATGCATTTAGAACTATCCAAGTGGCCTCCACTTTTTGCGCATTTAGACAGTTGGCTCCGCCACCATCGCCTTAACTTCTATTTATTGCACAACCATGTGGGCTTAACAGTTCACTTTTTCACACACACCTTCCAACGGTTAGTTTCTCGGACCCTAGGCCTTTTGTCTTCACAATCCCACATCTTACTTTTGATAAGTTTGCTAAAACCCCTAGACCTGGATATTGGTTGAATCTCAATTTTGCATTATATATACTTGTCAGGATTTTTGACCTAAACTAACTTTTTAGGAAAAGGAACACCGTGATGGTAAGATCTCCGGACCCTAGAATAATATTTATATACAAGTACTAACGGTCACCTTGCCTTGCAAGTTTTAAAAAAGAAACACACTTTCATCATGTCTAAGGCTTCCACATCTTCACCACCTAGAAGTCCAGAACTTCCTTCCACGACAGTCACCAGGGCAGAGGGACTTGGAGAAATTGCCTCTCACCATGAAATATGTAAAGGACAATGCCACCATAGTATCAAAGATTTATTCCAAGGTTCAATTGATTACTGAAACCAGCGTCAGAACATGGCCCAAAATGTAGGCCTTGGTGAAAGTGATGTACATTCAGCGGCAGGCCAGGGATCCGCTGGTGATCAACGTCGGGGATTCTAGGATCCTAAAGGCTGACTATTTTTTGTGCTTAGTGCAGTCTTTGGAGTTAATCCTCACACTTCTAGCACATTACAACTCTTCTATCTGGGATGTTATGCTTGTAGTCCTAGAACCCACTGGGTATCCTACCCCTATGGTGTCTCTCGATGCTACTACATTCGAAATGGGCCTGGGGATCCCCCAATTCAACAAACAGGTTGTGGTTACCAAAGCAGATGCCTTAGTGTAGTTCAAATAGTTGGAGGAGGTAGCCAAAATATACATGAATAACCACTGGCTCAAGACTCCAAAGAGGGATCCAAAGAGAATGAAGCTAGAGATCCCCCGGACCAAATTTAAAGAGAGCATCCAAATGGGGATGATAAAACTATGCCAGGTCTTCGCCCAACCCCATGCCCAAGAGTTCTCTAGATAGATGTACTATTTTTTGCTTGGCATCTCCACCAAGGGAGGATATTTTGATTAGGCCACCATCATCTCCAACCGTGTAGATTCCCAATTCCTCCAGGTGGTCCAAAAGTGGAAGTTTTATATGACTCCCTATGTCCTTTGGGCCCTAGCGCAACAACAGCCTACCACCAATGGATTACTTACATCAGGCATACTTAGGATAGCTTCTGGGTAGAAGGCTCCCTAGGAATATTTCCCATAGATCCAATGGGAGGCCATCTTCCCAAGTTTTTGCAGAGTGAATGACACCTTCATATATTACAACCTGCTTCAACCCACCCGAGATGTAGGATACCACCTATCTATAGAGGTGATGAATCTAGTTTGGAGCCATGGCCATTATTACATATAGTTCCAACAACATACATATATAAGGGTGACCAGTTTCTCTGGGAAACCCTACTTGTTTCCCAAACACTGTGGGGACAAGATAATTCTCCTAGAGTATTGCAGGCAAATCCTAGAGTTGCATGCATTTTTTGGCCTGAAGAAGGTGACAAATATCCCATTCCCAATTACTTGTGGGAATTATTCATGTATTCTTGCCACCATCAAGGAAGTAGACAATGAGCTTAAAAGCTACAACTTGGCAGAATTCTACTTGGCACGGAAGCATTTTGATCCGCACGGCAAAATTGCACTGGCACTTCCCCGAGCATTAGAGCCCCACCAATACCACCTAGAAGACTTATGGGAAGATTTTTAGGACAACATGGAAGTCTAGAGCTAGCATTACATCTGGATGACCATGGGAATGATGGAATGGTTAAAGCTCTAGAGATTTCCAAGTGACTTCTCAGACTCTAGATCCACAATAGATCGCTAATACAAAGCAAATGGGATTGATAAGTTGGCCCTCCCACCAGTGGACTGGAACACCCAGAAAAGGGTCACCATTGAACATTTTACCCACAAGGTGGTCGAATGTAGTCACACCTATTTTAAGAGGGTCTACCCTGGGAGTGTCTGCAAAGATGCCCAAGAGGTGCCCGAGTTAACCCTGGGGGCTGAGACTTCTTTACAAGGAGATAGGGGAAAAGGAATAATGGAGACCCCAACTGTGCAGGAGACCCCAATAAAAGAATAGCTCAAGTAATCACTGGTAGCCTCCCAACAGATGAAGGACAACATACTCACAAGGTTTACCACCCTAGTGCTCATGATTGGACCCATTCATCCTCCCTCCTCCCCTTCGCTGGCAGCCTTAATGGTCAGGGCAACAGGGGTAGATCCAAGAGAAGAGAAATTACTAAGGGATGCAAGGCCACCCTTAGTTACCAGAAGAAAGAAAATGCTTAAACTGAAGCCTAAGGTAGAGCTAGAGTTGGGGATGCCTTAGATCCCACAAGTTGAAATCCTTTCTTCTGACTCCCTGGAGCCGGAGAGGGAACCAGAGCCCGCTCATGTTCTGGCCAATCCTCCCTCGTAGGATGAATTTGATAATGTTTTTAGAACTGACAAGTTTGGAAATTTACAAGGGGACTCTAAGCAGCAAGAGGCCAAAATCCCAGAGCAAGAAGAAGCTCTAGAATAGGAAATTGCATAGGAGCAGGAGGAGCAGGTGGAAGAAGAGAAAGAGATTGCCTCTGAAGTCCCAGAGGTATAGGATATGGGAGTAGAACAACAAAAGAAAAGTGAATAATTGGCATCAGCTAGGGAAATTGGACCTACGGGAGAAACCATAACTCCCATCGCCATGTTCCAAGTGCCACTCCTAGGAATGACATTTGGGAAGGTAATTACTACGGCCCAAAAATTAAACTTTGGCCCATTGCCTCCCCCATTACTAGAAGATGTACCTATGGTAGAGGACACCCCAATGATAGAGGCTGAGGAGGAACAATAGCAAAAAGAGGAAGAAACCCCTAGGACAACCGATGAAAACCTAGACATAGCCAAAGATACAAATGACAGGGTAGAAGAAACATATGTCACCGAGGGAGATGTTGATGAACTAGAGGATACAGGAAAAGGGTTGGGCAAGACCCATACCACTAAAGAAGAATAGTAGAAAGATATCAAGGAATAGCCACACAAACAAGCTTTGGCTAATAATCCACCCCTACCACCACAATGGTTAATGGAAACCAGGAAAAGGAAGGCCCTACTAACTCCCAGAGATCATCTTTCCCTAGCCAAGATGATGGCTCAGGCCAGAACCCACCAAAGGCCAAGAAATCTGAAATGATTCATACTCTTCAAACTGGGTCGGTGGAGAAATAGTTGTAGTGGTAGCAACACATCCCCAAACACTGATGAAGCAATAGAGCAGGCTGGGGATTATAATATCATAGAGATATTACTAGGGAAGAGGGAAAAATAGGGTGAGGTAGACCTGTTAAAAGAAGCGGCTAAGGTGGTAGAGGCTCATTATGAAAAAGAGGCCCAAAGGCTCAAGTCGAAAAAGGAGAAAATTGCAAACCTCATGGGGTTGCTAACTAAGCTGGCCCAGCCTATTAATGTTATTCCTCCAGAGGCCTCCACATCTAATGTGCCACTGCCGCAGAGTGACATAGACTCCCTATGAGCAATGAAGAAGAAAGCCCAAGTGATTGATGAGTGGGTTTCTCTATAGTTGGGAAACATCCAAAATTTCCTAGTGTCCACCCTCCCTAACTTAAACGCTGCTTGTCATGTTTTGCATCAAGCCAAAAATATTATCAACATATGGGAGGGTGACATAAAAAATTATGAAGTGTGAAAAGTTGAATTAGAAGAACTCCTCAGCCTCGGGGAGGAAATGGTTTCAGAGTTTGGAATTTTGGGGGAGGAGTCATTCAATTTTGTGAGGACCCAACACTCCAGACATGACCTCATATTGGAGGTACTCAAGCAACTAGTAGGGGCTCTGCGGGATAAAGTAAATATGGTTCAATATTCTTTTAATATGTACAAGTATTTTGTTACAAAGGTCTCTGGAGCTGATCCATTTAGCATAGATATATGCACACTGGAAGAATATGTTTTGGGGAAGTTTGATGAGGTAATGGAATCAAGATATCAATCTTTGGAGGGAGTAGATGGAGCTCAAATGGCAGGAATAACTCGCATGATCCTCAGTGATCATGATGCAAAAAAAATGGTTGACGAATTCAAGAGAAATGTTCTGGAACTGGGGGAACAAATTGACGTGACAAAGTACCGACAGTCCAGCCTTAATGATATCAACAAAGATGGAATCTCCCATCTCTTCCAGACCTTCAATGACAACAAGAAACAATAAAGTTTCTTCGGGGGCTGGAAAAAACTAAGTATTTTTGTATTCTTTATTCTTTCAGAATGTAAGTTTATGAATTCTAAAGTCCCGAGTCCAATATTTTTGTATTCTTCTAGTGATCAATGTCCTAGTCTCCAAGGCTGATGGATCACTTTCAAAGAAGTTAATAAAGTTTGCTAGAGGGTAGGTAGTAGTTAATCAAAGGTTTTCAGAGGTTAGATAGCTACATCAAGGCATGAAAAATCAACAAGAAGTTTCTGGTAGATGGTCTTCCCAAGGTGCCACTTCAATGTTACACCTGGCACATCGAAGACAGGGCACCACTTTTCCCATTTATGAGGCATGTAACCTTGATCCCTGGGAGATCAGATTTCTTCATTCTTCTTCTCGGCCCTCTTCTCAAGGCTAATCCTTCCACTCCATTTCTCATCTTTTTCCTCTGACATGACAGGCCTATTCCATCTCTAGGTCCTTTTTAGGGTGGTGCAGGTAGTACTGGCCACAAGATAATATATTTTAATGTAGTGTAAATAAGTTAGGGTTAGGGTTAGAAAGATGTGTATAGATAATAAGTTTGGCCCTATTCCAAGGGTCATAAAAATTGATGATTTTTCATTCCATACTCAATAGAAATCTTACTTTCCTTAGTTCTTAGTTGCAGAGCTCAATGCTCCATAGTCTCTCAGTTTTTAGTAGTTAGATGCTCCCTTGAAGCCACCATTGTACCACAAACCAGTGCTTGCTGGAAGGAATGGTAATGAAGAAGGGAGAGTTCTTGCAATGACATTGTTGGCATTCTGTCTCCTAAGTTAATGGTATTTTATGTTCAATGTTCTTCATTTATTTTGCTCTGATACTGAAAGTAGATTAATGACCTCCTTTCCCTTGGTACTAGTAAAATAGGAACTGATGGTTGTGTATTTCTTCGGTATTTAGTATAGTATATCAGAGCATTATTGATCTATTGAATGTTTAGCATAGTTATAAGTAGATCAAATATTTCTAACTCTACAAGATCCCTTTTTCAATTTATTTGCTAAGTGTAGAATTATTGGAGAAACCTCACCTATTTGAATCCCTAAAGAGAATGAGTTGAAGTAACCAGCTATCGCCCTTGAAAATAGTCACCTCTCCCAATCGAGCCCCACACCGTCGAGACCCAACATTGAGGTGCTTGGAGGCCCAGGGAATCTCATTTCCCTAAATAACCTTTATAGGTGGCATTGGATAGTACCTCGATACCTATGACAACTTATGACTACTGGTGGACCTAGTCACCAAAGTCCTATCAACAGAAACTGGTGCTAGAAGGAGGGCATGAACTCGTCCCCCTCTCAAGATTCTAATTTTACACCTCCTGAGGGATCCACAAGAAATATTTTTAGGAGTCAAGCCTTTAGCAGGATTGGGTCTTTCTCCTCAAAGAGATTTGAAAGAATTATTAGATCAGCCCTTGATCCTAGAAGGTTTGTCAAACTCGAGCCTCCTTCTCGAAAGAAAGAGACCCTAAAAATCACACTAGCCACTATCTTATAGAAGTCTAGTGTACTACTAAATATCCAAACTTCCCAAATAACCTCAGGGATCAATGTTCAACCTACCCACATTTCAAATCCCTTAATGGCTACATATTTTGGAAACATCGGGTCCCCAATGGGAACTTTTTTGGGTGCAACCAATGACTTACTCTCACACCCAGAAAATATTTTCCCATGATACGAGCACTTAGGCCCACAAACCGCAGAAGAACATTTACATGCATACAAAGATGCCATGAACCGACACCAGATCCAACATGAGGATGTTGTGACCCATATTTTCCCCCTATCTTTGGGATAGAATGAATTGAACTGGTACCTTAACCTTCCAGCCAACTCCATCAATAGGTGGCAGGACATGGAGGATACCTTTTTGGCTGCCTTCCATGTACATGTGGACCTAGCTTGGTCCCATAGCCAATTCATCTCTATCAGAAAAGAACCTAACAAACCCCTTGCAGCATTCAATCACAAGTTCCAATGCACCCTGAAGTGGTGCATAGATCCTTTCATCCCATCGATAGAAGTAACCATACAGACCTATCTCAACACGATGGACCCCTTTGTTGCCACTCTCCTTTGGAGAATGACCACCCTGAGCGATCGGGATACTTTGGCAAAAGTTTATAACCTAGCCTTGGAATTGTCTTGTGGTCTTAACAAATCCCCAGGTGGGATTGGGCAGAACACACCCTTCAACATGATCCCTAGTGGGATTGCATATATTGAGGGGTTTTACCCCAATCTGGGAGTGGGTACTCCCATGATGGCAATGAATCCCCCACCACCACCAATAGACCAACAAGCTCGGTATGTTTACCCATCATAGACTCAGGCAATACCGGGTCAAGAATATTTCCCTTGGAATTAGCCGTAACAGGCACAACAACTCAAACACAACCACCTAGAGTTCCCTTCTTTTAGTCATTCGCGATTGGAGGATTGCCACCCTCAACTTTGGCGAATACTGCTGCTTTCCAAGGGAACCAACAACAACAACCATCACACTATGACGCAAATACTCAATTGACCACCAAGGTAAAATCCCTCTAGTGAATGTTGTCCACCCTGACCGTGGACAAGGGTCAAGTGAAGGTGGGGTCTTACACACCCTAGAATTCCAATTCCCAGAGGGGGAATGTTTTCTCCGGCCAACAAAACAAAAATGTCGGTGGAAAAAACTTCAATAATGGGCCTCGACCCAACCAACAACAATGGAACAATAACACGAACACTGAAGGTCCTCCTCTAAACTAAAATGCCAATCAAGGTGGTGCTGGACCATCTCATTTCCCACCAGTCACAGACTTCCATCCCATGACCAATTAGTGCAAATTGCATGATACAGGCTCCCATAATGAGGTGAATTGCACCATGCCAGAGAAGGTCATCATGATCTCCCAGATGGATAGACAACAAACTTCTGATAATACTCCTCTATAGCCTCCTATGCAAGAGCTAACTCATGGTGCCTTCACCTATGAGACCATTTTCTTCAGATCCTCTAGAGAAGATGAAGAAGAATCTAAACTACAGGGATTCTTTGATGAATCCATCCTAGCCTTTAAGGCTAATGCCTTCACCAACCCATGGGATCCTTACAACACTCAGAGCCAGGCTAGTAAAGGGCCAATTTACACAACACCTCCCAAAGACACTCCTCCCCGAGATAATACAATTGATTGGTCTATTCTTCCAAAAGGTCCTAGCTCTAACCAAGCCAAAGGAAGCCACCAATTCCTGGGAGGAAGATTTGACATTACAAAGGTGTTAGAAAAAACCACCACCTCCATGACCTTGATGGAGGTCTTGTTAAACTTTCCTGAGAAGAACAAGTCTCTTCTGAAGCTCCTAGGAAACCCAAAAGTTGTCAACTGCCCACCCAATACTGTCTCTTTTGAGGATGTCAATGTGGCTATCCTCTAGGGAAATATAGAGGAACTTCCATTCCTACTAGACTTGAACATACAAGGAAAAAACATACACAAATACCTAGTAGATTCTTGGGATTTGGGCAACATCATGCCTCTATCTATATGCCAGAAGCTTAGATTCAGACCCACCCCATCTAACGACGCAGTGATTCAATTAGACAAAACTACTATGAAAATGGTGGGAGAACTAAAAAATGTCTGGATACAACTCATCCAGAACCCCAGAATAGTCAGCGTAGTTGATATCCAAGTGGTAGACATCCCAGAGACTTATGGGCTATTATTAAGTTGGAATTGGTCTAAATCATTGAATGGATACTTTTTGACCGATTTCTCCCACTTATGACTACCCTCGGAAGGAGAACCAAACAAAATCTAGGTTAAAAGTGAGCCCCGAATGAAATAGGCCCTTACCAAAGTTGGAAGGGTTTGCAAGGTCTTATTCTCTGAGACTTCCCTAGGAGTGTACTGACCCTTTGAAATCTTAACATTTGATTTCACCCCCGGGGAAGATTGCATAGTCTTGCAGAGGATCCAAGACCTAGAAGAGAAGCTGGGGATTGAAGTCAATTCTAAGGGTGCCTTAGCGACCCCCACTACACTCTTTTCTGGTACTTGGTGTTGTATACACTATCATAAACATTCAAAGCTAGAGTGTGAGCCTTGCCTCTCCGTCGCTACCCGACATATTGACACCTTTCAAAACAAATCGCATACAGTAGATTCCCTGGAACCCAGTATTTCTGCTGGAAGCACTTCCTCAGTGCCATTTTCCTGGGGATCTCAATCCCAAATCACTCCAGAGGCAAACCTTACCCATGTACCAATAGTGCAGGAGGAAGCTCCTCCCAAGTCTCCCAAAATTATTCCAAAATCTGCTCCACCTCCCCAGCTCCATACTACAAGTGACAACTTGTGGACCCTTAAGTTTGATGGGTCCTAGTCCAAAAAAGGCTGTGGGGCCATAGTAGAATTGATCAACCCGTGAGGAAAATCCTTCCTCATGTCCTACAGGCTATAGTTTAACTGCATGAACAATGTTACAGAGTATGAGGCTTT
Organism: Thuja plicata; assembly: GCA_018584345.1. Taxonomy (NCBI): domain Eukaryota; kingdom Viridiplantae; phylum Streptophyta; class Pinopsida; order Cupressales; family Cupressaceae; genus Thuja; species Thuja plicata. Next base: position 447,818 of record MU224166.1, on the reverse strand, counting down.
GGTCCTTGGGCTCCTATTTGCATTAAGGAAAGGAATCACTTGGCTCTGGGCTCTGGGTGATTTAGAGTTTATCATTAAAAAAGTCTAGAGTCAATACATGTGTCATGATAAAAGGCTAGCCGCATACTGCAATTGGGCGTGGAGCCTCATTGAAGATTTTGATTCCTTGGGCATTGATCTTATTTCCCGGAGATGAAATTATGTCCTAGATGCCCTTGCTATTTCTGCCAGCACACTCGAGCCCATGGCTGGCTATTGACTCTGAAGATTTTTTTTTGAGATGATCCCCACCTCTTCCATCCTAGATAATGTCACCAACTTTCAGGTTTTTGAGGAAGATCAACACATCTTGGCCTTCATGGCCAATGTTGGTGTCTTCGAGGACCAGATAGTGGAGGAACGAGACCATGATGATACTGGGTAGGGTGATGAAGAAGATGGGATCATAGATCTACCCACTAACACCATCCCAAAGGGGATGGTCACACTTGAATGCATCTTTGACTCGGACCCTCAGGGCTGGGAAAAGATACCATCCTCCTCTGAGGGAGGAAAATTTGAGAAAGTAAACATTGGCCAGCCCAGTGAAGAGAAGATGATACACATTGGCACCTCTTGCTCCCCTAAGGAGAAGGAGAAGATTCTCATGGTTCTCTGAGAATACATAGACATGATCACATGGGGATATGAGGATTTGAAAAACATACGATACATCCATTATGACTCATACTATCCCCCTAAAGCCTAATGCTAAGCCTTTTTGGAAAAAGCAACAACTATTCAACCCACTGATCGAGCCTCTAATTCATCAGGAGGTGGAAAAAGTACTATCAGCCCAAATAATCTTCCTAGTCTGGCACACTACGTGGGTTGCCAATTTGGTCCCTGTTAGAAAGAAGAGTGGGGAAATTCACCTTTGCGTGGATTTTTGAAACTTGAATAAGGCCTCCAAGAAAGATAATCACCCTCTCCCCTCATTGGATGAGGTGTTATAGATAATGAATGGATCCCAAATGATGTCTTTCTTGGATGGATACTTTGGATACAACCAAGTTATGGTCAAGTACGAAGATAGAGACAAAACAATGTTCACCACCAAGTGGGGAACATTTGCATACCAGAGGATGCCCTTTAGCTTAATCAATGTAGGGGCCACATTTCAAAAGGCTATGGATATTGTATTCAAAGGCCTTGTAAACTAGTGCATAACCATCTACATGGATGATTTGACCATCTTTTCCTAAGATAGGCATGACCATTCCGCCCACCTCGCCCAAATTTTTGAGAGATGTCGCCTGTATGAAATATCCCTCAACCCCAAGAAGTGCATATTCAGGGTCACCAAAGGGAAGTTTCTTAGGCATATTGTCTCTAAGAAGGGTATATCCATTGAGCTTGAGAGAGTTGGAATGCTGCGAAACCTACAAATGCACGGTAGCAAGAAAGAAATGCTATCCTTCTTCGGAAATATCAACTTTGTCTAGCGGTTCATCATTGGATTCGCTGAGACAGTCAAACCACTCAATAAGATGATGAAAAAGGATACCAAAATTGAGTTGAGTCCTAAGGCAAAGTAGGAATTTTCCCAGATCAAACAAATGATAATGGAGGCACTGTCTTGGCTAGTTCGGACTACTCCTTGCCATTCTACATCTACTCTTTTGCTTCACCGCATTCTGCCACGACAGTGTTAACCCAAAAGGTTAAGGGGAAAGAATGAACCATAGATTTCATGAGTTCCCCCTTTAAGAATTCCGAATTTTGGTATTCATCCATGGAAAAACACACCTTTTCTCTTGTTTGCGCCATGAAGAAATTCTGGCATTATATTCTCTAGATCAAGGTGCACGCTATTGTCCCAAACCAGGCTGTAAAATCTCTGCTGATGCAGAGTGAGTTAGGCAAGAGACAGGGGAAATGGATCACCATACTCCAAGAATATGACCTAGAAATGTAGCCCGTGAAGATAGTCTGAGGTGAAGGACTAAGTTGAGTGATGGCAGAGGAGACTCCCCACATAGAATGTCAGACTTGCACAGTGGAGTCCATCACTCGAGACCCTTGGTACACTGATCTGGTGTACTTATTTCTAAACAAAAAGTGCTTGGAAGGGTTACCTCCCAATAGATGTCATGTCTTACAAATGAAAAGTTCCCACTTCATGATCAAAAACTCGACACTTTACCATAGGAATTATAAGGGAGTGTACCTTCGGTGCATTGATAGGGACCAAGCTACGAAAATAATTAAAGAATTTCATGGGTAGTTTGGGACCAGGCATGGCTTAGCCGATGCCACCACCCATCAGATTCTCTAGGTTGGATATTATTGGCCCTGCATATTCAAGGATGTTTACACTCATGTTCAAAGGTGTCACACTTGCCAAACCGCAGGGCATCATGAGCGTAACCCAGCTATGCCTTTATAACCAGTCTTCAAGGCTAGGCCTTTCACCCAATGGGCATTTGAATTTATTAGGGAACTCTACCCTAACTCATCTACCAACCACCAGTACATACTAACTACCATTGATTACTGCACCCGGTGGTCTGAAGCCGTACCCTATAAAACCAACATGATAGACGTGGTTATTAAATTCCTGGAAGAAAACATCGTCACAGGATTCAGAATTCCCTTAACCGTAGTGTGTGAGAATGGTCTGGAATTTTCCTTGGGATAACTACTTGAATGGACCTATAACTGGAAGATCACTCTAAAGTTTTCTAGAAACTATTACCCCCAGGGGAATGTTGTTGCTGAATCAAAAAACAAAAATTTACTTGAAGTGATCAAACACCTACTAGAACAGAATCCCTAGGATTGGCACCAAAATCTGAGATTCACCCTCTGGGCAGATCACATTTGAATTAAGGCTGCCCTAGGAATGTCCCCATTCCATCTGGTTTATGGCCAGAACCCAATGTTCCCAATCAGCTTACAGATCCCAGTTTTGCAATTTATGCAGGAATTCAGCAACTGGGACAACATTGTGGAGATTTGGCTCCTAAATTTTGTAATAATGGAGGAATAATAAGATGTCACCCTTGAACATTTTGTGCATCATTAGGTAGTATTAAAATGGTGGTTCGACTGAAGAGCCCAGTACAAGGCCTTTCAGATTTTAGACTTAGTCCTATTGTGGGATAAAGCCTAAGAAAAGAAAGGAAAGCACACCAAGTTCCAACGGCTCTGGATCAGACCATACCTAATCTTAGAGATATGTAGGGAAAATACCTATCACCTTAACACCATGACTGGAGAATCTGTCCCCTTGCCTATCAATGGATAGTTCCTTAAACATTATTTTAAAGAAGGTCGATTCACCCAAAGTTGTATTTTATGTAAAGTTCCTTTGTTTGTAAATATTTCTTTTCCAATGCCTCGTTGGGAGGAACTTTGCTCTGTAAATATTCTTCTTTCCTTTGTCTTTTCTTTCTTTCATTTTCTTTTCTTCTTTTTGGGTTCTAACATTTTTCTCCCTCTCTTGTGAGGACTGGTATGCTTCGCATAACATCTGGTCTCTAAGATATTATCTTTAGCACGACGGTGAACTTAAGAATCTATTGTTAGCATAATAGAATTGGTCTAAGCTCTGGAGTTATTTTGCAAGTTTGGTAGTACATTACGGGTGATCTTCATCAGATTTATCCCCAAAATTTTGGCAATCAGTTAAATCCAAAATATAAGGAACAAGTAATCAGACACATCGGGGGTAGATCGGTTATACTAAGTAGATTTACCCAAGTCTGAAGTTTTAAACTTCTCCTTGGAACTAGATTTTTCCTTTCCTATGTAGTATATTGAGATAGGTGGAGGGGTGAAAGAAGTATCGCCATTAAATTTAGCTAAGCTTAAGCTTGATGGAGAAAGAAGTACTGCCCTCCCACCCAGAAGAAAACAAAAATAAAGAAAAGGAAATGGGATGAGACTCTGGTCTCTGGGAGAAACAAGTGAGTCTGATTACTTTGTGGTTTGATATACTTGGTGCCTCCTCTCTGCTCCTCCTAGAGGTCATCGACTTGATTTCCTTCCCAAGAACACACTTCACCATTGATGAAAGGACTCTAGATTAAATCGTGTATGGCCGGATTTTCTCAGACATGTTACTCTTTGTAGGTAAGCCACTTTCAAGTAATGATTTGTTCCAATTTGCTAACCAAAGATTCTATAGTTCTCAAATGCACTAAGGAATTCATCCTAGAAAGTCACCATTTGTTATGCCCTACATCCCCGTCCCTACATTTTGTGTGCAAAATGTTGGGTCCCCATTTATTTTTTGCTTTCTGCTTTTGGTTCTTGCCTTGTCTTTTTCCTTTGTTTTGTTTCTTTGTTTTATTTCTCTAGGTTTTCTTTCCCGTGGTGTTTTGTTTTGCTTTGTGTTTTATCTTGTTGTGTCTCTAGGACCTGGTACTAGAGTTGGTCATTCTTTCTCCAGGATCCAGATTCTGGACTCCAGGATTCCTTGCCATGATGTCTTCTTTTTGTGAGAGGGTATGGTTGCACGAAATCCCCAGGCCTGGAGTCCAGAGGTTTTCTTGTTCTAGAGTTTGTGGAAGGAAGGTAACTTTCTTTTACCCCAGGTATAAATAAAAATCACCTATCATTTTCACAGCGATTTGAATAGAATTTAGTGTGAGAAATCTTGAACCATTCTAAGCAATTGCAGGTGGTTTCTAGTGTTAAGAGGTCATATTTTACAAGAAGAATCTATTGTAGAGCATTCATGGCATGAGTTCCTTTCCTTTCCCTCCTTCATTTTCAGGTTGGTGTCTTCTTTCCTCTCTAGTTTTCTTGCTTTTTTGGTTGTCTGCTTGTATTTTTTAGTTTTTTGGTTGTTGTGTCTCTGTTTTGTGTTGTGTTTCTTTCTTGTTCGCCGCCCATTGGTGGTTCGGCTCTGCCAGAGGGTTTTCTACCCTTTATGTAGGTGTAGAATACTTGCAAATAATATAATTGTTGTATATGCTTGTACATTTTCTAGTTTTTATGTAAATAGCTACTCCACGTTTTGTGTTTATGTATATTTACTGTATTGTTAATGTACATCATTCTATTTTGCATGTATATATCCCTTGACTCAATTGTAGGATAGTTGTATATTTCATGTATAATCATCTTTTGTCAATATCATCGCACTTTGTCTGCTATTCACCCAAAATTTGTGAGCTCATTCCATGCAGGATACCACCTAGTTGAAACTCAGGTCTCGGCTGGTTTCAATTAAGTGGTTTTATCTCTCCTCATAAACCTACCTTAATGACCCATTTACATCCCACATATGCATTTATAAATTTCCAAGTGGCCTCCACTTTTCGCATGTTAACACAGTTGGCTCCATTGCCGTCACCTTAACTTCTATTTATTACACAGCCACGTGTGCCTAACAATTCACTTTTTCACGTATGCCTTCCAACAGTTAGTTTTTTGGACCCTAATTATTTTGTCTTCACAAGCCCACATCTTATTTTTGATAAGTATGCTGAAACCCCCAGACCTATATATTGGTTGAATCTCAGTTTTGCATTATATATACTTGTCAAGATTTTTGACCTAAACTAACTTTTCAGGAAAAGAAACGTCGCGATGGTAAGATCTCCAGACCCCAAAATAATATTTATATACATGTACTAATGGTCACCTTGCCTTGTAGGTTTTGAAAAAGCAACACACTTTCATCATGTCTGAGGCTTCCGCATCTTCACCACCTGGAAGTTTGGAACTTCCTTCCACAGTAGTCACCAAGGCAGTAGTAAGATCTAAAATAGAGAGGGCCTTGGAAAAATTTCCTCTCACCATGAAATACGTGAATGAAAATGCCACCATAGGATCAAATATTGATTCCAAGGTTCAATTGATTACCGACACCAGTGTCAGAACATGGCCTGAAATGCAGGCCTTGGTGAAAGTGATGTACATTCAGTGGTAGGTCGGGGATCTATTGGTGATCAACGTCAGGGATTCTGGGATCCTCAAGGCTGATTGTTTTTCATGCTTAGTGCAGTCTCTAGAGTTAATCCTCATACTTGTAGCACATTACAAGTCTTATGTCTAGGCCATTATGCTCGCAGCCCCAGAACCCACTGGGTATCCTACCCCTATGGTGTCTATCGATGCCACTACATTCCAAATGAGCTTGGGGATCCCCCAATTCAAGAAACCAGCTGTGGTTACCAGAGCAGATGCCTTAGCGTAGTTCAAATAGTTGGAGGAGGCAACATGCATATACATGAATAACCACTGGCTCAAGAATTTGAAGAGGGATCCAAAGAGAATGAAGCTAGAGATCCCTTGGACTGAATTTAAAAAGAGCATCCAAATGGGGATGATAGCACTATGCTAGGTCTTCGCCCAACCCCATGCCCAAGAGTTCTTCGGATGGATGTACTATTTTCTACTAGGAATCTCCACCAAGGGAGAATATTTTTATTGGGCCACCATCATCTCCAACCATGTAGATTCCCAATTCCTCCAGGTGGTCCAAAAGCAGAAGTTCTATATGACTTCCTATGTCCTCTGGGCCCTGGCGCAACAATGGCCCACCACCAATGAATTATTTACATCAGGCATACTCTGGATAGATCACATTCAAAAGGCTCCCTGGGACTATTTCCCATAGATTCAATGGGAGGCTAGCTTCCCCAGTTTTTGTAGAGTGAATGACCCCTTCACATATTACAACCTGCTTACACCCACCGAGGATGCAGGATACTGCCTATCTATAGAGGCGATGAATCTAGTCTGGAGCTATGACCATTATTACATACAGTTCCAACAACATACATATATAAGGGTGATCAGCTTCTCTGGGAAACTGTACTTGTTTCCCAAACATTATGGGGACAAGATAATTCTCCTGGAGTATTGCAGGCAAATCTTGGAGTTGCATGCATTTTTTGGCCTGAAGAAGGTGACAAATATCCCATTACCAATTACTTGATGAATTATTCATGTAGTCTGGCTGCCACCAAGGAAGCAGACCATGAGCTTAAAAGCTACAACTTGGTGGAATTCTACTTGGCACAGAAGCATTTTGATCTGCATGAAAAAATTGCACTGGTACTTCCCCGGGCATCAGAGCCCCACCAATACCACATGGAAGACTTCTGGAAATATTTTTAGGATGAAATAGAAGTTTGGAGCTAGAATTACATCTAGATGACCATGGGAATGATGGAAAGGTTAAAGCTCTAGAGATTTCCAAGTGACTTCTCAAACTTCGGATCCACAATAGATCCCCAATACAAGGTAAAGGGGATTGATAAGTTGGGCCTCCCATCGGTGGACTGGAACACCCAGGAAAGGGTCACCATTGACTATTTCACCCATAATGTGGTCAAACACAGTCATGTCTATTTTAAGAGGGTGTGCTCTAGGAGTGTCTGCAAATCTACCCAGCTGGTGCCCAAGTTAACCCCAGGGGCTAGGACTTCTTCACAAGGAGATAGGGGAAAAGGAATAATGGAGAGCCCAACTATGTAGGAGAACCCAATAAAAGAATAGCTGAAGAAATCACTAGTGGCCTCCCAGTAGATGAAGGAAAACATACTCACAAGGTTGGCCACCCTGGTGCTCATGACCAGACCCATTTGTCCTCCCTCCTCCCCTTTGTTGGCAGCCTTAATGGTCAGGACAATAGGGGTAGATCTAGGAGAAGAGAAAGTACTAAGGGATGCGGGGGCACCCTTAGTTACCAAAAGAAAGAAAAGGCTTAACCTGAAGCCTAAGGTAGAGTCAGAGTTGGGGATGCCTCAGATCCCACAAGTTGAAATACTTTCTTCTGACTCCCTAGAGCTAGAGAGGGAACCAGAGGTTGCTCATGTTTCATCCAATCCTCCCCCATAGGATGAATTTGATGATGATTTTACAACCGACGAGTTCAAATTTTACAGGGGGACACAGAGTAGCAAGAGGCCAAAATCCTAGAGAAAGAAGAAGCTCTAGAATAGGAACCTGCATAGGAGCAGGAGGAGCAAGTGGAAGAAGAGCAAGAGATAGAACAAGAGATTTCCTCCGAAGTCTTAGAGGTACAGGATACGAGAGTGGTACAACAAAAGTAAAGTGAACAATTGGCATCATCTGGGGAAATCAGATCTACGGGAGCAACCATATCCCCCGCTGTTGTGTTCCAAGTGCCACTCCCAGGAATGACATTTGGGTAGGTAATTACTGTGGCCCAAATATTAAACCTTGGCCCATTGCCTCCCCCATTACCAGAAGATGTACCTATGGAAGAGGACACCCTAGCGACAGAGGCTAAGGAGGAACAACATCAGCAAGAGGAAGAAACCCCTAGGATGGCTGATGAAGACCCGGACATAGCCAAAGATACAGATGATAGTGTAGAAGAAATAGATGTCACTAGGGGAAATGTTGATGAACCATAGGATACAAGAAAAGGGCTGGGCGAGACCTGTACCACTGAAGAAGAACACTAGCAAGACATTGGGGAAGAGCCACACAAAAAAGATTTGGCTAATAAGCCACCCCTACCACCACAATGGTTAATGGAAACCAAGAAAATGAAGGCCCCACTGACTCCCAGAGCTCATCTTTCCCTAGCCTAGATGATGGCTCAGGCCCAAAACCCACCAAAGGCCAAGAAAGCCCAGACGGTTCATACTCTTCGAACTAGGCTGGGTGGAGAAACAATTGTAGTGGTAGAAACACCTCCCCCAAATGTTGACGAAGCAATGACCGAGGCTGGGGATTATATTATCACAAAGATATCACTGGGGAAGAGGGGAAAACAGGGTGAGGTAGACCTTTTAAATGAATCGGCTAAGGCAGTAGAGGCTCGTAATGAAAAAGAGGCCCAAAGGCTCAAGGAAGAAAAGGAGAAAACTACAAACCTCATGGGGTTGCTAACTAAGCTGGCCCAGCCTATCAATGTTATTCCTCTAGAGGCCTCCACATCTAATGTGCCACTGCTATAGAGTGACATAGACTCCCTATGATCAATGAAGAATAAATCCCAAGTGATTGATGAGTGGGTCACTCTACAGTTGGGAAACATTTAACGTTTCCTGGTGTCCACCCTCCTAGACTTATACGTGGCTCGCCATGTTTTGCATCAGGCTAAAACTATTATCAACATATGGGAGGGTGACATCAAAAATTATGAAGCATGGAAATTTGAATTGGAAGAACTCCTTTCTCTCGGGGAGGAAATGGTTTTTGAGTCCAGAATTTTGGGGGAGGAGTCATTCAATTTTGTGAGGACCCAACACTCTATACTTGACCTCACATTGGAGGTAGTCAAGAAATTGGTAGGGACTCTGTGGGATAAAGTAAATACGGTTCAATATTCTTTTAATATGTATAAGTCTTTTGTTACAAAGGTCTTCAGAGCTGATCCATTTAGCATAGATACATGCACACCAGAAGAATATATTTTGGGGAAGTTTGAGGAGGTAATGGAATCAAGATATCAATCCCTAGAGGGAGTAGATGGAGCTCAAATGGTGTGAATAACTCACATGATCCTTAGTGGTCATGATGTGGAAAAAATGGCTAATGAATTCAAGAGAAATGTTCTGAAACTAGGGGAACAAATTGAGGTGACCAAGTACCGATGGTCCAGCCTTAAAGATATTTATGAAGATGGAATCTCCCATCTCCTCTAGACCTCCAACGACAAAAATCAACAATAAATTTTCTCTGGGGGCTGGAGAAAACAAAGTATTTTTGTATTCTTTATTCTTTCGGAACGTAAGTTTTTAGATCCCAGAGTCCCGGGTCCAATATTTTTGTATTCTTCTAGTGATCAGTGTCCCGGTCTCCAAGGCCAACCGGTCACTTTCAAAGCAGTTAATAAATCTTTCCAGAGGGTAGGTAGTAGTTAATTGAAGGTTGTTAGAGGTTAGATAGCTAAATCAAGGCACATTGGATAGGCAAGAAGTTTCTGGCAGATGGTCTTCCTAAGGTGCCGCTTCAATGTTACACCTTACACATCAAAGATAGGGCACTTCTTTTCCCATTTATGAGGCATGTAGCCTCGATCCCTAGGAGATTGGATTTCTTCCTTCTTCTTCTTGGCCATCTTCTCGGGGCTGATTCTTCCACTCCACTTCTCATCTTTTTCCTCTAACATGACAGGCCTATTCCATCTCTAGGTCTTTTGTAGGGTAGTGCAGGTAGTACCGGCCACTAGATAATATATATTAATGTAGTGTAAATAAGTTAGGGTTAGGGTTAGAAAGATGTGTATAAATAATAAGTCTAGCCCTATTCCAAGGGTTGGCAAAATTGATGATTTTTCAGTCCATACTCAATAGCAATCTTACTTTCCTTAGTTCTTAGTTGCAGAGCTCAATGCTCCATAATCTCTCAGTTTTCAGTAGTTAGATTCTCCCTTGGAGCCACCATTGTACCACGCACCACTGCCTACTGGAAGGAATGTTAATGAAGAAGGGAGAGTTCTTGCAATGACATTGTTGGCATTCTATCTCCTGAGTTAATGGTATTTTATGTTCAATGTTATTCATGTCTTCTTCTCTGATACTTAAAGTAGATTAACAACCTCCTTTCCCTTGCTACTGATAAAATATGAATTGATAGTTGTGTATTTCTTCGGTATTTAGTATAGTATATCAGAGCATTATTGATGTATTGAATGTTTAGTATAATTATAGGTAGATCAAATATTTCTAACTCTGCAAAATCCCTTTTTTAGTTTATTTGCTAAGTGTAGAATGCTTGGAGAAACCTCACCTATCTAAATCCCTTGAGAGAATGAGTTGAAGTAACCAACTATCCCCCTCAAAAATAGTCACCTCTCCCAACTAAGCCCCGCTCCATCGAGACCCAACATTCAGGTGCTTGGAAGCCCAGGGAATCTCATTTCCTTGGATAACCTTTACAGGCGAAGTTGGCCGGTAGCCTGGTACCTGGTGACAACTTATGATTGCTGGCAGACCCGGTCACCGAAGTCATGTCAACATATTATTAAGAGCACTAAGAGTACAAAGTCGTGTAAATTGCCTATATTGGCAATATAAGCCAAATAGGGCTTAAGTGGAGTTAGTTGGGGTTAGTAGGGGTTATAGGTTAAGTTAGATTTCTAAGGTTGTCCCTAAACCTTTTATGATTATTTAGAATGTGCAAAGGGTGTTGTGTTTTTGGGTATTTGGAGATTTAATGTCTCTTGAGATGGAGATCCATGAAGTAGGGAGGTGTTGGTCTAAGATGGATCAAGTTTGCAATAGTTTAAATCAATAAAATCAAAATTTCTTTGCAAACTATGTATTCCACTGGCCTACAGATATAGTCAAACAAAAAAAAACTGTTGTATTTGATTTGAACATGATATTGTCTTGGTTTGGAATGTAGGAACGTCTCTTTGCATTTGTTTTTACTTGGTTATATTATCTTTTCATTTCCTTTGTCACTGAGAACACCAAGGATTTGACTGGTGTAGTGATATTGACTCGTTATAGGGGTATAGTCAATGATTGTTAGTTGTAACCCTCAACATGTGAAGGCAATCCCACCCCTATGTTAATTGTGCTACGTGTGGCACATGCAAACCAACAAGGGAAGTTGGAGAAGCTATAATATTTTTCTTCTCTCAACAAGACCAAGAATTCCAAGTTTAGTGCCCCTATCTCTTGTGTCCATTACAACCTTCTTAGTAGATTTTCTATCCTGTTACGATCTCATTGGTGTGGGATATTTCATCCTTATTTTTCATCTTGTCTATTTATTTGAATTATACATGTATAATATATCTTAAGTTGCTCATGCGAAAGGGAACGTAGTTAAAAACATCACTCCACTAATCTTGTTCAAATTAGTATTGGAAATATTTAAGGCTTTTAATTAATTTTATAATATATTGACAATGTCAAGTTCTCTTTTATCTAATATTATATTTCTTATTGATTTCAACAATCATATCTTAAGACTTTGATGTTGAACACTATTTTAGCTAAAAAATTGTGCTTGTGTTTGGTTTTTTTTTACTATTAGTGTTCCAATTAAATGTTCCCTCCTAAAACCTATTGTATCTAGAGGTGGGATATTCTAAAGTCTTAGATACCTTCGGGAAATGTCCCTTTTCCACCCCCCATTTCCATCAACAGAAGATAGGAGTTGTCTCCCTTATATCATTTGTTGGTTTTTTCTCCATGATGATGATGTTGAGGGAAGATCAGATGTCCCAGAGATCTTGAAGAAACTTACTTCCCTTGAAAGTGTGCCACTATCCCTAACCCTAAAAGTTCTATTATCTTGACCCTATAATGTAAAAATTTAATTAGAATTTGTTTTGTAATTCATCTTTAATTTTTGTTGTTTTTATGATAGTTGGTTGTTTAGTTTAATTTCAATATTATTTTTCTTAGATGTATTTTTTTGGGTTCTTGAATTGCATTGATGGTGATGCATTATATCTATATTAATAATAATTCATTAGTTTGTGACCCATCAAAAGAATTTTTGTATTGATTAGCTATGTTATGCCAAAATCCAATGATACATATACAAGAAAGAGTTAATCTTATGTTCATTCTTTGATGATATTTAACAATCGTGTATACGGAAGTTCCAATAAGATCCTGAATACTTCATTTCTATGAATAAGCAAAATTTACTAAATATTTATAAGAAATAACAAAACTAGAGTGTTCTTTTAGTTTACAAAATATTTAGTTTTCTATGCAAGAAAATTAGTGAAGGGATACCTCAAAATAAGGTAGAAGAATTTATGCATCCACATGAAAAATTAGGATATTTTATGTGGAGAAATAATCTAGTAGAGAAGTCCACAAATAAAGATCTTGAATTGTTTTTATTCCTTTTGAAACACTTTACGACAGATTGTAGATGATGGATCATGATCGATCAACACATTTATTCACTTTGAAGAAATGTTAGATGATGGTTTAACATTGAATTGTTCCCTCATTCTTCTGGTCTGTTAATTGAAATTTGAAGATGGACCATATTTCTCAATCACACATCTAGATAAACATTAGTCCCTTATTTCACATACTGCAAGGATCAATTACGTATATGAAATTTTTGTTTGCCCAAAAATTTAAGGTAGCTATTTCCTTTCAAACAAAATTCCTCAAACACACATGTCCAGAACTAAATATTATTATGTAAAGCAATCACCCCCCAAGTTCTTACAAAATAAAGGTGGTAGAATATGTAGGGAAGTTCACTTTCATGTGGAAATTTGAACATTTTCCAATTAACTCTTCATAATGCCAAACCTCTAAGATTAAAAAAAAAATATTCCAATTGGCCTATCTCCCTTGAGAATATGAAATCAACACAACCAAATAGTTTCAAGAACCAATTCCCTTCTATTTTATCAGAAGCTAATTTGACTTCTTTCAAAATGTTATACTCACATTTAATTTTCATAGTCTAGGATAGGAAGTTAGTATGTAAGTTATAAATTAAAAATTCTGAAGAACCAATGACATAAGCTAAGAAATAGATTCCTGGAATGTACCTTATGTGGTTTTTAATGCAGGGAAAGTGAGAAGAAACCGTGACAGGTCTAGTGAACACATACAGTGGAGGGTGCATTTGAAAGCACCAGTATTGGAGAGGTTGAGAGTAAATTGATGATTTCAGGGTTTGAAGGGAAACTAGACAGTCCTAGAAGGGCTATAGTAGAATAATGGTGAAAGGTGAGTGGATATGAGTGAATGGGAAGTTCTAACATGGCAAATATACTAAACTCTTACCATGTTTTTGCAAATGTCGACCCAAAGGCATTTTTCATCTCTTTCATATTTCTTCAATGTCAATAGGATTTTGATCCCATTTTTTATTTCCATCTTATTTGCAACACACTTAATGTTGATGAGATTAATGTCCCAATGTGAGATGAAAAACATACCAAGTGCAATGTTAACCAAAAGTCATTTTCCTTTTATTATTTTTTAAAATTAAAAAACAATATAAGATTTATAAATGTATTTCCACTTTGAATCTTGGAGCATCATATATAAAGATTCTTATAGTGACTTTTAGAGAATGACTTATGTTTTGTGTCTTATCTTGAACATCATCATTAAAATAAAATGCACATATAATGACACCCTTATATCCATAGTCTTAAAGAGGAATAATGAAGATGTAAACCAAACTGTGAAAGTAAAACAAGCTACATAAGCCAACGTATTCATGAAGATGTATTGTGGGCCAATATTATGCTAGAAGATGTATTGTACCAATGCATATATCAATGACTTGTATACTTATTGTACCAATGCATATATCAATGTCTCATATATGAAGAGTATCTGAAGACCAATGTACCAATGTAGTAGTACACCTTCTAATGCTCATGATATGAATACAGATCATCAAAATGTTCATGCTCATGTGAAATAAAAACTTTGATAATTAGTAGAGTGCACAATCATACTAAAATTTATTAATCACAATGCCAAGATATTCAATTCCAATTGAAAATAATCGCAATACCAAGATTTTTTTAATGTATATGTGTCAAGAAGAATGTAATCGATGTCAAGAAAATTGTGATCAATATATTAACATCTTCTAACCATAATGATATGTAAATGAGAAATATGTGTAAATTGTAACATGTTCACTATCATGTTGTCATGCCATCAAATCAAAACCAAGTGCCATAACACATCGACTATCATGCATCAAGTTAATCTGTCATATGAGATATATGTGCATCAAAGAGAGTTATTGTCAATGTCATAAAGGACAACAAGATAAGGGGAAACATTGTGCCCTACTATTAGATTATATTAGAGGACATTGAGACTGAAGACACAAATGATATAAATAACAAAACCAAGTCATGCCCTAAGAGAAGGAAGAGGGTTATAAGGGATTGTACTTCCTTAATAGGCACATATCTTGTATTTTTTATAAATAAGAAGAGGGGAAGCCCCCTTGGCTCTTCATCTAAAACAAATCCTAGAGGTTCCAAAGGTCAGTTACCTAAGTACTACCAAATAGTCCAACCCCCCATGCACCCTGAATCTTAAACTTTAGATATGGAAGTTAATGCATTTCTTGGAACATAAGGTAGCTATTACATATATGAAATTTGTCTTTGCCCAACAATTTAAGGTAACTATTTCATTTCCAAAGAAATTCCTCAAACACACATGTCCAGAACTAAATATTATTCAATTTTTAACACTAGATGCTTATGGAAGGATCTAAAGTCTAAAGCATAAATTCCAAATGGCAGCTTCAACTTCTACAAGAGATGATTCAGAATATTTTAGGTAGTAAGCCTCTGGCATCATCTTCAACAGAATAGGATGCACTATTGCTAGTGACATCAAAAATTGCAACAAGTTATGTTATTTTAGGTCATCTCATGAGTACTTCTTGTGGTCATAAAGGTTTTATAGAATGTGTTATAATGCTAATGAAATGCTTCATGAAATGAGGCTACCACATCTGCCACTCGAAATACAAGAATATGCTAAAACTATACTGCAACATTTACATCAAGCAGGGAACTCTTATATCACAATCTCTATGAGTCGGTAAGAGGAAGATATTTTTGTTTAGTTTTTATTATGTAAAAGAATATCCCCCACCAAGTTCCTACAAAATAAAGGTGGTAGAATATGTAGGGAAGTTCACTTTCATGCAGAAATTTGAACATTTTCCAACTAACTCTTCATAATGCCAAACCTCTAAGATAAAAAAAATATTACAATTGGCCCCTCTCCCTTGAGAAGACGAAATCAACACAACCAAATAGTTTCAAGAACCAATTCCCTTATGTTTTATCAAAAGCTAATTTGACTTCTTTCAAATTGTTATACTCACATTTTATTTTCATAGTCTAGGATAGGAAGTTATTCTGTAAGTTATAAAGTAAAAATACTGAAGAATTAATGACATAAGATGAGAAATATATGCCTAGAATGTACCTTATATAGTTTATGTGGTTATTAATGCAGGGAAAGTGAGAAGAAACTGTGATAGGTCTGGTGAACACATACAGTGGAGGGTGCATTTGAAAGCGCCAGTGTTGGAGAGTTTGAGAGGGAGAGTAAATTGATGATTTTAGGGTTTGAAGGGCTACTAGACAGGCCTAAAAGGGCTATAGTAGAATAATGGTGAAATATGAGTGGATAGGAGTGAATGGGAAGTTGTAACATGGAAAATATACTAAACTTTTACCATGTTTTCTCAAATGTTGACCCAAAGGCATTTTTCAGGTCTTTCATCTTTCTTCAATGTCGATGGGATTTTGATCCCATTTTTTATTTCCATCTTATTTGCAACACACTTAACGTCAATGAGATTAATGTCCCAATGTGAGATCAAAAACATACCAAGTGCAATGTTGACCAAAAGTCATTTGCCTTTTATTATTTTTTGGAATTGCAGAACAATATAAGCTTTATAAATGTATTTCCACTTTGAATCTTGGAGCATCATATATAAAGATGCTTATAGTCACTTTTAGAGTGACTTATGTTTTGTGTCTTATCTTGAACAACATCATTAAAATCAAATGCACATATAATGACACCCTTATATCCACAGTCATAAAGAGGAATAATGAAGATGTAAACCAAACTGTGAAAGTAAAGCAAACTGCATATGCCAACCTATTCATGAAGATGTATTGTGCCAATATTATGCTAGAAGATGTATTGTACCAATGCATATATCAATGACTTGTATACTTATTGTACCAATGCATATATCAATGACTTGTATATTAAGAGTATCTGAAGACCAATATACCAATGTAGCAGTACACCTTCTAATGCTAATGATATGAATGCAGATCATCAAAATGCTCATGCTCATGTGAAATAAAAACTTTGATAATTAGTAGAGTGCACAATCATACTAAAATTTATTAATCACAATGCAAAGATATTCAATTCCAATTGAAATTAATTGCAATACCAAGATTTTTTTAATGTATATGTGTCAAGAAGGATGTAATCAATGTCAAGAAAATTGTGATCAAGATATTAACATCTTCCAACCATAATGATATGTAAATGAGAAATATGTGTAAATTGTAGCATATTCACTATCATGTTGTCATGCCATCAAATAAAAACCAAGTTCTATAACATGTCCACTATCATGCACCAAGTTAATCTATCATATGAGATATATGTGCATCAAAGAGAGTTAGTGTTAATTTCATAAACCCAAGTCTATTCTAAGATTTAGAGATAAAGGGATATCTCATAATCTCTATGTAAAATTCTTAATTATGGTTTAGTCTTGAGATTCAAAGATAAAGAATATCTCTAAATCACTGAATGATTTATTTAACTCTTGGTTTGTTTTGAGAGTAAGTGACAACCAGTGATCTGATCTTTCACTTGAACAATTTTCAACATCTTGTTAAGTCTCATCCTTGTATCTCTGAATCATGGAATCCTCTTGCTTGACTTTGAATTATCAGGTTATTCAGCAAAAACCCTAGATCTCAGTCTTGATAAATGACTAGTGCATGATCTCCATAAAACTTGTCTTCACTTTGGTTGATCTCAAGATAGAGAGATAAAAGGAAATCTCTAAATCTCCAAATATTTAACTTGTCTATACTTAACTCACAAGATCTAGTGACATCCACTTGATCTAATCTATTTTAACGGTCTTTGCTAAGTCTCTAGATCTTTTTCCACTTAACCACATCATCATTATACCAAGAGATAAACATAAAAAGTCAAACGCTAACCTTGTCACCAGATCTCTGAATGAAAAAATTATATTCGCAGTCATTTTGAGATTAAGAGATAAAATGTCCTGTCGAGTCTCCTAACCATATGGAATATTCGATCTTGATTCTGATATTAGGAGACAAGGAAAAAATTCACTTGGGTAATAAGACTTTACATGGAATGAAAAAGGGTAACCAAGAAATATAACGTACCATAAAGACTTACGGTTTTTTTAAGAAAATGGACAAGGGTTTAAGCACAGAAACATTAGGGATTTAGGATTAGGGAAAAAAATTAGTAAAATGTTTTGGAACCATGAAGAATTTTGGATAGTGATATCAAGAGTAATATGAATTTCCCAGTAGATATAGCCACCAATCTAGAATTTGGACTTGCATGTTCACCATTCTTGTTTGTACGAGAGTGATCAATTATGTATGGTTCATCCTTAAGAGTACATATGATGACACTGTAGACACCTAATTTTGGTCAAGGTCAATTAATAAGGACTAAAGGGAGAAATATCAATTGAAATCAATGAAAATCAATGAAACAATGAATTAATTTAATTATTATCAAAGCCTTGGATTAATCAAATCAAATAAAACAATTTAATTATGCAATTGAAATTAATCATTTAATTGCATAGTTAAATAATAAAATTAAATTAAATCCAACCCTTTTAAGGTTACATATGGATAAAGAAATTAATTAAATCAATTAATAAATCCATTAATTTCCTCATCTCTCACATGGATTGATAATGCGAGCTCACATGGATCAAGCTAAATTCATCCTACATCACACATCTTGCAAATGCACCTTGATCACTCAAATTGTCCCCTCATTTTAAACCACCCTTTAAATGGTCTTAACCTTTGAGACTATTTACTTAACCTAACTCTAATCATGAGTTAATAAAATATACCCCCTACCCTTACAAAATTCTTTAAATAGAAATTATTTTTAATGCATTATCATCACACACACTCATGAAGCAAAGCATAATCACTATAGGAAAATAATATTGAGTTCGTAGCAATTTCATCTTCATAATTTGCATTTTAGTAAACATTTTAGTTTAAATTAGCCTAATTCTTCACCAGTTTTCATATCAGGACTATCATTATGGATGCTTAGGCTAAGATCATACTATTTTCTTTCTTAATTAGAGAGCCATGAGATGCTCATTGTTTGATTTTCTTTAATTAGTTAATATTTGTTAAATCCTTTGAATTGATTAGATTAAAAAGTTAATTTTATAAAGGTATAATTCTTATATACATAAATTTTGCCTACCGTGGGGCTAGAAGCATCAAATCTAACAAAAAATGATCTTAATTATTGAATTTGAAGTGTTTTGTGTTGCAAATTTGACATTTGTAGGTGAAATGACACGTATGGGGTGAAGGGTGACACCTTTTCATAGTGAAGGAGCGCATATACTATTTATTCTATCTCTATTTAATTTTCTTTCAACTCATCAGACTGTAAAGTGACGTGTACTGGGGTAAAGGTTGACGTCTTTATGCAACAAAGGAGCACGTGTAAATATAAAGTCAAGTGCCTTTGCACAATAAAGTGATGCATAGAGGATTACTTTTAATGCTTACTATTTTTATGTAGCACATTTGGTTTATCTTTTCATGCATCTAATCAGTTAACTAGCGCCTAAAGTTTTCAATTATCCCGTGAAAATATTTAAGTAGTGCTTAGCAACATTTAAGTAGTGTGTAGTATCCTACAAAGCAACATTATGTATTCTTTAAAATAGTGCTTGCTGTTGTTTTTATAATTCTACAATTTTATGATAGACAATATACTAAATGAAGTTTACTAGTTATTTTTCAGATGTTAGAACATAAGAAGGTGCAGAAGCCCGCATTAAGGATCCATAGGCAAGAAAGGGAGAGAAAAAATACTTTAAGGTTTGAAAATAAAAGTAATAATGCTAACCTTTGAGAAACACTAAATGAGGAGGAGAAGCTCTATGAGCATTACTTAAAATTTTTAAAAGCCTATAAATAAAAATTTTCTTCATTAAATGGAGTCATTTCACTTTGGATTTAGATCTTAATTTTGAGTGATTTTAAGCTATTTTTGTTATGAATTTGGTTTCCTTATTTTGTACTAGCTTTGTTGACTAACTTATTGAAGGAGTGGATGTTAAGGAGATGGAACTATCGCCATTAGGTGAGTAGATTAAATGCAAAAATATAAAAAAAAAATGCACCTATACTTTTCTATATTCAATTAAAGCTATTTTTCACATCCTCCATGCATTACTTAAATTGCGTCTTTTAAAAGTTCCAAATCTAGAATAATTAAAATTCCAAAAGCATTAGGTCTATTCTCTCAACTTTTCAAGTTGAACAAAATGCCAAAGATGCTAACTTTGACAATAGAAAGAAAGACTAGGGAATAAAAAAACACCAAAATTTATACCTCCTTGTTTGTGGGAGAGAACTGGATACGTATATTCTCTTCACTCTTTGAGTGAATAAAAAAGCCAAAAACACTTGGAATCCCTTAGTGTAAGAGGTGGTTAATTATAAAAAATCTCTCTATTGTTTTTGGAATTGGAAGATAGTAGATATATGCTCTTTACCTCTTTGGGGTGAATAAAATTCCACAACCTATTGCCTCACTTTATTTCTCTCATTATGATAAATTGGTGACATGTAACTGATTGAATGTTTGAAGATGTTAAGTTGATGATCATGCAAGGCATTAAATCAGTTAATGTATTGTATTTTCATTGATGTCAACTTGATATAATTTGTATGGTCCTGGAAATACTGCCAAAGACTTCAAAAAACCAATGAATCAAAGGCTATGCTATCAGTAATGCATATAAGTCAAGTATTCACTAAGTGACTATATACACTGACGGAGTGCACACTGATGGGAAAAGTAAAATAGAAAATTAATAGTGTTACCAAATGAGAAAATGTACAACATTATCGATGAGAAGAGTTACAGTGTTGACCGATGAGAAAAATATAGATTAACCCAATGGAAAGAATTATAGTATTTCCTGACAGAAAAGACAACGACAGAGATCTCGATGACAACTGAAGTTACACTGAAAAATAGTCAGTTATCACCGATGACTAACTAGAGTGTTGACTGACATAATAGAGAGTTTAGAAATGACAAAATACTTAGCTGTCAAGAAGCTATAAGTAGAATTAATGGATAATTATCATTGTTTTAATCATCCAGATAAAGTCGGAGATAAGTAATTGATTTAAAGCCAATTTGTCTAGTTGGCAAGAAGATCTCTTTAATGTAAAACTGGAGTTTGCTTTAAATCTATTGATGGGAATTGTGGATCATGCCAAGAATCAAGAAAGCCAAGAAAAGGTAAATCATGTCTATATAGATACAAACCCAATTCATTACGAATGGGTGTGTGTGGGGTGAAAAAGAGAAGAGGAAAGATGCTAAAGAAAATATGAAGGAGAAGAAAGTATTCATTTAGTCATGATCAACAAGCTGACGAAAGAGCTAGATTGTGCAGACACCGACGAAGAGTGAGACAACATCAAAGAGCATAACAGTGTGGAGCAAAGGTATAGAATTGATTATATTGATCAGAGAGGTAATGGACTTACAATAGATCTAAAAATATGTAATTGAGTTGTATGTATGAAGAGATCATTAGTGTTTCAATTTAACCATTGAAGCATCAAGTCTCTTAACTAAGCAGGACTTAAAAGTCTTTTACAATTAAGATACATACCAAGGAGTATAAAAAAATTTGATCATAAAAGTAGCATTGGATATGCCCGATACCTATTGACATGCCAAGTGAGTGTTTGATCAAGGATGGTAGCATTAGATTCCAGATACTAGGTGACAAACTATCTTTTAAATCCTCTAACAAGCTCACACATAATAGTTTGTTTGTAACCTTTAACAGGGTTGGCTCCTAACAAAGCTCACTTCAGAAGAGTGAAAATTTTGGGTACCGGTCCCAGTGGTTTTTCCCTTAATAGGGTTTCCATGTTAAAAATCTATGTGTTATGTGTTTATATTTCATTACTTTACTATTTTACATTTCACTTATTCAATTCTGGATTTATCAGTATACTCTACATATTTACCATGTTTCAGTAAATAAGTTAACAACTTATCGGTAATCATACATAAGAAATATTTACAAAGCAATCTAACAAGTAGAAAATTGATATAACTATTTCAAGGCATTCATATTGTAGGATAGAAGATAACTTGAGACATAATTTCTGGTTATAAGTTTTACGGGTTGATTTAAGGATTAATTTTTGAGGCCACTGATTTACCCCCCCCCCCCCTCTCTCTTAGTTATTACTAAAAATTTGTATCAGAGCTTCTGTGCTTAGAAGGAAGGTTTCAAGACCCAAGCCAAAGATCACAAGATGAACAAACCTGATGTGCCCAAGTTGAACAAAGATAATTTTGCTTCATGTCAAAGAAGAATAAGACTCCACTTATTAGGTATTGTAAATGATGTTACTCTATACTTAGATAATGAATATGTGTTTCCAATAGGAGCACCAATAATAGAAAAAATTAGAGAGAAGAATGAGCATAGTTGAATGGTGATAGAGCTTGCTTCCTCACTCTTCGATGTTGAATTTGAAGATGTCAAAACCTGCAAGACTGCAAAGAAGATGTGTGACAAATTGATGCTTGTACATGGTGGTGACAAGAATGTTTTGAGAGCCAAGGAAGAAAGCCTTGGAGGGAAGTTTGATTATCTCAAAATGAAAGAAGGTGAAAACATCACTCAGTACAACACAAGAATCAAATAGGTAGTCAATTCTATCTGAGGAGTTGGAGGTGTACTAGAAGAAGATATAGTGGTAAGTAAAATTCTAAGAACCTTACTTCCAACTTATGCTATTAGAGTATCTGCCATACAATAAATGAGAGCATTAGAAAATAGCATTGTTACTCTAGATAGTTTGATTGGAAGACTAATTTTATTTGAGATGAATAACTTTGATAATAGTGTCTTACCAAACATAGAGTCTGCATTCAAAACTTCTATGAGAATAAGTAAATAAAGTCATAAACACACTCTGAGAAAAGATAGTGATAGTGAAAGTGAAGAAGAAGACCTTGAAAAAATTGAAGCACTTATGGCTAGAAGAATGCAGAGAGGTAAAGGTAAATACAAAGGTAAATTACCACTTGTTTGTTTTAATTGTAAAGAGATTGGACACTTTGCTGCAAGATGTCCTAACATAAGAAAAGATGACAGAAGTAATGACAAATCATTTGAAAAGAAGTATGATAGAGGTGATTATAGAAGATACTAACAATCAAAAACAAGAGATTCCCCAGACTACAAGGACAAAGGAAAAAATGCTAGTTACCTAGCAAAATGCAAAGATGATGACACTAACACCGAATCTAAGGAAGACATCAATATGGTGTTAGTAGAAGTAAAAGATGATTTAGATGATGATGAAGAAAGGTATGTAGAAACAAAAATCATATCTAAAGTTATTAAAAATGATGTATGGATCATAGTTAGTGGCTAAACTCACCATATGACCGGTGACAAGAAAATTTTTGAGACTGTTGAATACTATAAAGGTGGTTCAGTAAGAATGGGTAATGACACACCTTGTCTAGTTGAAGGTAGATGAACCATAATGTTGAATAACTAGATAAAATGTGAAAATTATTATTGGGTAAATGGATTGAATTATAATCTATTGAGTGTTTCTCATTTGAATAAATCAATTCACAGGTAGCATTTGAAAATAAGAAGGCACAGATCTTCAATAAATTGGGAAATCCGATTGGTACCGGTGAGCAAACAAAAGTAACTTATTCTAACTGAATGATACTAAAACCACTTGTTTGACTACTACAAATGAAGACATATGGTTGTGGTACAAAAGATTGTGTCATGTGAACTTTGACAACATGATAAATATTAGCAAAAAGAGAAATGTCAGAGGCTTACCGACAATGACCAAGCCCGACAATATCATGTGTAAGAAATGTCAAAAAGGTAAGATGAAAAAGTATTATTTTAAAAGAAAAACCCATGCATATGATGTTATTCTATAATTATTCCATACTAATCTATGTGGACCTATGAGGACAAAGAGTTATTATATAGGTAGATATTTTATTCTCTTTGTTGATGATTACTCTAGAATGATGATAGTAATGTTTCTAAAAGATAAATCAGAAGCATTTAGGATGTTTAAATGGTATAAGGAAATGGTTGACAAACAAAGTTGTAAAGAATTGAAATGCTTAAGGTCATATAGAGGAGGAGAATTTATTTAAGATTAATTCACTTCACTAACTTTTGTAATGAACATGGAATCAGAAGACAAGTCTCTGCACCAAGAACACCACAAAAAATGGAATTTCTGAAAGAAGGAATAGATCCATAGTTAATTTTGCAATGACACTGATGATAGAGAAAGGGATCACCCAAATATTCTTGAGAGAAGTTGTCAGTACTTCTTTTTACACATTAAACAAAGTACAATTGAAGAAAGACACCAAAAAAACAACTTATGAGCTTTGGTATGGATATACACCCAATGTAAGTTACTTCAAATTTTTTGGCAGTCAGGGTTATATCTTAAAAGATGATAGAAATGGAAAACTTGACTCCAAGAGTGAAGAAAGAATCTGTCTAGGGTATTCTACCAAGTGCAAGGCTTATAAATGTCTAAATAAAGCCTCTAACAAAATTGTTGAAAGTGCAAATGTAAAGATAGATGAATTTGCAGAGAAGAATGAAAAGGAAAGCACTAAAGAACCAAATGAATACAATAGCTTTTATTACAATGAAGAACCTGACACTCTACCCAACCAACAATGTAGATCTCCTAAGCAATAGATCATTGCACCTGAGCATTAGGCTGCAAATATCGATGATCAGAATATTGCTCAAGATGATGCACAAAGTGATGGAGAACAAAATAAAGGACAAAATGATGATCAAGCTGATAGACAAAGAGCTGAAATTGTACTTGCAATATATGTTAGAAAGAATCATCCACAAAACCAGATCATAGGAGATAAAAAGGCTGGTATGAGAAGCAGAACTAAGTCTCTAAATACAAGATGTCTTATTTGTGATTATGAGCCCAAATCTATCAATGTTGCACTAGATAATGATGAATGGATAAGTGCTATGAATGAGGAGATTGAATAGATAAAGAAAAAAAAGACATGGACACTTGTACCGAGACCAGATGACAAGAATTTCATCAATACAAAATGGATATTAAGGAATAAACTGAATGAGAATGGAGAAGTCACTAGAAATAAAGCAAGACTAGTATGCAAGGGGTATGCACAAGAAGAAGGGATAGACTATGGAGAGACCTTTGCACCCTTTTCTAGGCTAGAAGGAGTGAGAATATTACTTTCTTATGCTGCATATAAAGGCTTCAAGGTATATCAAATAGATGTCAAGTCTGCATTTCTAAATGGAATACTTGAAGAAGAGGTATACATTGAACAACCAGAAGGGTTTGTTGATTCAGACAAGAGGGACATGGTATGTAGACTACACAAAGCCCTGTATGGATTGAAACAAGCACCTCGAGTATGGTATGAAAGACTTCATTCCTATCTTATAAGTATTGGATTTGTAAGGACTAGTGAAAATAGTAATCTTTATTTGAAGGATGATACTGATGCTAACATTTTGATTACTGAGATATTTATTGATGACATCATATTTGGAGGCAATGATATGCTATGAAAATCATTTGCAAATGAAATGAGAAAAGAGTTTGAGATGTCTATGTTTGGAGAGATCAAGTTCTTTCTTAGTCTGTAGATCATGCAACTATATGATGGTATTTTCATTACACAATCCAAGTACATCAAAGAAGTATTGAAAATATTCAAGATGGAAGAGTCCAAACCAGTTCGAACACTGATGACAACTGGATGTAAGCTGACAAAGGAGGACAAGTCATCATAGGGTAATCAAGTTTTATATAGATCAATGATTGGAAAACTCATGTATGTTGTACACACTAGACCAGATATTGAACATACAGTAGGAATAGTTACAATATTTTCTTCTTATCCCAGAGAATCACATATGACTACTATGAAAAGAATTCTAAGATATCTGAAGAATACCAAAGAATATGGCTTATGGTATAGAAGAGAAGGAAAATTTTAACTAAATTTCTTGATAGATGTTGATTGGGCTAGAAATATTTATGACCAGAAGAGAACAATAGGAGGAGCATTCTTTATGGGTGAAAAACTCGTCACATGGATCAGTAAGAAGCAAGGATGCATCTCTCAGTCTACTGCACAAGCAGAGTATGTTGCTGCTACTGCAAATTTCTCAAATATTGCATGGATCTCACAGTTGCTAGAAGGTATGCATATGAAAATATTAGAACCAGTAATTATCTATTGTGATAATACAAGTGCCATAAACATTTCCAAGAATCCATTCATGCATGATAAAACAAAGCATTTTTCCATCAAGTATAATTATTTGAGAGAATGTGTTCAAGCAAACGAGGTGATACTTGAGTATGTGCAATCAAAGCAACAATTGGTCGATATCTTCAGCAAGCCACTGCCCAAGGATGCATTTGAATACTTGAGAAAATTACTAGTGGTCAAACCCTTGTCTATTGGTTAGTAAGATGACTAGAAGGCTGCATCAGCCTACATATTATAAGAATACCATTCATGTTGTTGCAAGAAAAGAGATAGACTTCAAAGATAAATCTATAGAAAACAAGGTATCTATCTACTCCAAGCACCAGAGTTATTATCGATGGATTGGGAAACTCAAGGAATATATTATGGATAAAAGGATTCATTTGGCATCACTTTCAAAAGCTTGTTTGACAAAGATGTTTTTTTGGCATTGCTATCAAAGGGAGAGAGATATCTCATTATCATACATATATTATATCCATTATCAACTCAAGGAGAGATCATATCCATCAAAGTATTTAAAGGGAGAGATATAAAAAGAAAGGGAGAGTACACATAAAGGAAGAGAATTTCTGACAAGAGACATCAAAATAATAGAGAACAATCAAAGGGAGAGAGTTCAACATAGAAGGGGAATACATCACATCAAAGAAAGAAATATTCTATATCTATCCAGTGAAGGGATTGAAGATAGAGAGAAAGTTGCAAGAATCAAATCAAAGGTATTTGAGATTACTAAAAGCTAGACATTTGTAATAGTTGAATGAGGAAAGCTTGATGAAACTATATATTTCATAATGTATTAGTAATAGTATAGTATGATAATTTAGTATGTTGCCATCAATGCAAAAGGGAGAGATTGATGACATGTAACTGATTGAATGTTTGAAGATGTTAAGTTGATGATCATGCAAGGTATTAAATCAGTTAATGTATTGTATTTTTATTGATGTCAAATTGATATAATTTGTATGGTTATGGAAATACTACCAAAGACTTAAAAGAACCAATAAATTAAAGGCTATGCTATCAGTAATGCATATAAGTCAAGTATTCACTAAGTGACTGTATATACTAACAGAGTACACACCAATGGGAAAAGTAAAAGAGAAAAGTCACAGTGTTACCTAACGAGGAAATGCACAACATTACTGACAAGTAGAGTTATAGTGTTAACCAACAAGAAAAACACAGAGTAACCCAATGGAAATAATTACACTATTGCCCGATGGAAAAGACAAGGATGGAGATCTCAATGACAACTGAAGTCACACTGATGGTACAGTCAGTTATCACTGATGACTAACTGAAGTGTTAACTGATAGAACAAAGATTCCTGAAATGAAAAAATGCTTAGCTGTCAAGAAGCTATAAATAGAATTAACATATACTTATCATTGTTTTAATCATCTAGATAAAGTAGGAGATAAGTATTTGATTTAAAGTTGATTTGTCTAGTTGGCAAGAAGATCTCTTTAAGATAAAACCTGAGTTTGCTTTAAATATATTGGCAAGAATTGTGGATCACACCAAGAATCAAGAAAGCCCAGAAAAGGTGTGTGTGGGGTGAAAAACCCAATTTATTATGAATGGGTGTGTGTGGAGTGAAAAAAAGAAGAGGAAAGATGCTAAAGAAAATCTGAAGGAGAAGAAAGTCTTCATTCAGTCCTGATCAACAAGCTGAGGAAAGAGCTAGATTCTGTAGACACCAATGAATAGTGAGACAACATCACAGAGCACAACAGTGTGGATAAAAGGTATAGAATTGATTATATTGATCAGAGAGGTAATGAACTTACAATAGATCTAAAAATTTGAAATTGACTTGTATGTATGAACAAACCATTAGTGTTTCAATTTAACCATTGAAGCATCAAGTCTCTTAACTGAGAAGGACTTAAAAGTCTTTTACAATTGAGATACATTCCAAGGAGTATCAAAAAGTTTGATCATAAAAGTAGCATTGGATATGCCCTATACCTATCGACAAGACAAGTCAGTGTTTGATCAAGGATGGTAGAATTAGATTTTAGGTACTAGGTGACAAAGTATCTTTTAAATCCTCTAACAAGGTCACACCTAACAGTGTGTTTGTAACCTTTAACAAGGTTGGCTCCTAATAGAAAGAGTGAAAATTTGGGGTACCGGTCCCAGTGGTTTTTCTTTAATAGGGTTTCCACGTTAAAAATCCATGTGTTATGTGTTTATGTTTCATTACTTTAATATTTTATATTTCACTTATGCAATTTTAGATTTATCGGTATACTCTACATATTTAATGTGTTTCAGTAAATAAGTTAACTGCTTACTGGTAATCATATAGAAGAAAGATTTACAAAGCAATTCGACAAGTAGAAAACTGATATAAGTATTTCAAGGCATTCATCTTGTAGGATAGAAGATAACTTGAGACATAATTTTTTGTTATAAGTTTTAAGGGTTGATTTAAGGATTAATTTTTGAGGCCACGGATTCACCCCACCTCTCTCCTCTTAGTTATTACTAAAATAAACATGCAAGGAAAATAGAGGGCCTACCTCCTGAGAATTTCCTTACAAGGATGGTTAGAGGGAATGAAGTAAGTGGTATACAACCATCTTAGTCTTGGTAATACAACCCACTATAATAAAAATTTATTGATTCTTAATAGGATGGGTGATGAGATATATTGAGAATCAAACCTCCTCTAGTAGTCCTTCGGGATTGCTTAGAATCATATTTTTATGTGTATGGGAGGCCTCTATAATGGGGGATGAAACTTGTGATATTTTGAATGGAACCCTGATTAAAACCCTTATTAAATTAGAAATTCTTACCTTGTAAAGCAATCTTTAAGAGATAATTTCACCATAGGTATATTGCGTGGAATCTTTTCTTGTTGAAACATGTGGAAATGATAAAAAATATACAATTTTTGTGTAGTATTAGGGGTTAATATAAATATTTTGGTTGTGCTCTGGGATTGTATGTTTATTTTTCAAGAGAAAAACATGCAAAAATATCTGATCACTTTATCAAATTTTAAGAAAATTTATGAAACCAGTTGTTAGAGATTTTTCTTGTAGAACCTTAATGTAGTATTAATTCTTGACTCTTATATTTCCAATATTTGATTCTAACAAGAAAAATTCTAATTAATGAGGATTAATCCTCCTTCTTCTTTGAGCTCCATAGACTTAGTCAGGTGTACCTTTAGTAGATTACTACTTCTTAGTAACAATGATAGTGGATTAGGGGTTACATTGATTTTCCTATTGCTTTTTACTGGAACCACTGATAGAACACCTTGTTGATGTCTATAATAAATTTATTATAGAGCTTAACAAGCTAGACCATGAAAATAAAAATAGAAAACAATAGTGAAATAAGGATTCTCATCCTTCTTTTTTAGAGTTCTTGACTCAAGAAGGCTAACCTAATGATTCTCTCTCCAAGGAATCAAAAAGTTGAATTTTACTCTCTAATACAAATACTTAAACATGTATATTCTTCATTAAAGAAAAGTAAATGATTATTTTTTTAAATATTGATGATGAATAACTACTTATCAAACCCTAGACTAGTGCCTAATCTTGGGAAAAGAGTCAAATGAGATATAAATTCATAGAAAATAATTAATGAAAATACACAATTATCTTAGATAGAGTGCCTTACAAAATACCTTTTCAATCCCATACCCCTGAATCATATTCTCACAATAATGTTTAACCCCCTAGAACTACTCATAATATTTACTCCCTCCTTGAAAGAAACTCACAAGTAATCACAAAGTTACCTTATAACTGGTATATTTAAACTACCTTAAAATTAAACATACAAGAGCATAACTGAAAAATATAAGAAGACAACAATGATATGAAAGAAGAAGCTACACTATATTTTATTAATATGCTTCTGCTTCAATACAATCAGAAATACTAAAAAGCCTAAAAAATAGGACAAAATGGGAAGTCTACCTCACAATTGTATATTTCAGCATGCTTACAATATGTTACATATTTCTATTTATAGAGCACTAGCCATCTTGGAATACTTAAAGGTTAAGAATGTAACAAGATTTAGAAGACTAGACCTAACCCTAAAGTTACTAAAAGACAAAATTACAATTAGACCTTCAAGAGGTGGAAAGACTAAATAAGTAGAAAAATAGATTTGACTTCAAAATCTTAGATAGCTGGCACCTTTTTCTGTAGATATTCTAGATAACCTCTTTTATTTATTGCAAGACCTAGTGACCACCAATACAACCTAAATTACACTATCCTTGTTGATGATTATCCTCCTTGTGTTCATAGATCAGGTGCCAGGTGTTACTTCACTCTTCATTCAATACATCTAAGTGAATATTTGCAACTTTCTTCTTCTTGGGCTTGGAAATATTGTCCCATTCTATAAATTTTTCCTCTGAAGGATAGTTAAAGCTCTAAATATTTTGTAATTTTTCCTTTTTCCTTTCCCATCTGGCATCTGTGATGAGCTTGACATCTATTACAAACTTGATGAAGTTTGTTTCTACTTTAAAAGCCACATCCAAGGTCTTATTAAATCTATCCATATCTAATGCAACATTATCTGTTATAAATACCTCTTTAATAGGCAATAAGATTATTAAATTCACCCCTCTAATCTTATATTTCTTTAATATTATTATCATCTCCCTTTATTGGAGGAATAAATATATTATAATCTGGCCCAAACATGTTGATCCTGACCTGCATCTGATTTTCTTTTCCTTTCAAGAAAGAAAAAGTGGCTCCAATCTTCTCAATTTATTCTCCCACTTGAATAATAATCTCAAGGAGATCTTCTTGATGTGGGTGTAAGGCTCCTAACCTTTCAAAAATCTATGCCCTACCTGACCAAGTTCCAAAATAATGACTTAAAGTCACAATATTGTTATCAACCTCTATTTCTAGGTTAGGTATATTATTATAAGCATTATGTACCATGATTAATTTCAATTTAGTATATAAATCCTATGTTGCAAGATCTTCCATAGTGATTCCAAAGCCACTTTATTCTAATCCTTATTTTATTTCTCTATTCCTGTTGTAATATCTTTTATAGTCTCAGTCTGAGCATATACAACCTTTTTGCAAGAATAGCCTTGGGGGCCTCTTGTAATTTCTTATTCATTTTATCCACCTTCCCTTATAATGCCTTGATCTTAATCAAGCATACTTCCATGTCCTTTACTATAGCACTTGATTGATCAAAAATCTTTTGATATCTCTTGGATATCTACTTTGTCTTAGCTTCATTTAGATGTGCAAAATGGGTAAGAGCTTGGGATATTCCCAAGTCACCAATATTATGGATAGACCAAATTATCTTATCCCCATACATTTTATCTTTCACATTGATCAAAGATGGCTTCTGTGTCCTAGGTACCAATGACCACATAACTAAAGTCAGCGATTGTGGAACATATCCATATACCTAGATAATTTCTCCAATCTATGTTTCTATGGACATATTTGCATCAGGTTGCTTTCTCATCTGATAAATTATGAAGGCTGAAGATAGATCCCAACTGGGTACAAGAAACATTACACTAGATTTGACTAGTTGCCTTACTTCATCAGGTGTCATGGTTTTAGTTTCAAGGTCATATGCTTGCAAAGCATGCAAAGCTTCACTTGGCACTGAACCCTCCTATGTTAGTTGCAAATATGCCCCCACTTCATACTTCTTTACCCATATCAAGAAACTCTTGAATTCCTCTATTTTAATGAATGCATCATCTTTCAAGAATTCCTCCTAGTGATTTTCTCTTTCATCTTGGCATAATAATAGAGGTATTTTAATATCTTCTTCCTCATCCTTTTTTACTTTCTTTCCTTCCCTGATTTATTTTCTAAGGTGATGGTCATATGATTTGTTTCTAGTGATTAGGGAACTTACCTTATCCTTTTTCTTATCATATGTCTTAGCATGGGAAGGCTCCCCTGATTCCACCTTTTGTTTCTTTTTTGGGGACTCATTAGCCTCCTCACTGTCAGGCACCTTTGTAAGGTCTACCTTTATACTCTCCTCTATTGAGGGTGGTCAATCCATGGGAGGAGGGATATGAATTGAATATGATTCCTCACTATCTTCTTAATATTCTGAGGAAGATTTCTACTATTAACACCTCAAGTTGATTATAAAATGTATTGTAAGACTCTATGATTTTATTGAGTCTTTGCAAGTAAGGTAATCCAGGAAAGAAACCTCCAAAGGGAATCCCCTTTTTCTTTATGTGTTGTTCTAGGCTTATGGTGTAGAGAACCTCCCATTTTGATGGGTTTGGTGGGATATAGGGTTATGTTATGTTTATTGTGTTATTTACAATAAATTCCACTAGGTTGGGTCTAATTTGGTTCATCTCCATGTTTGTAAGAGCCAAATGAGCTCATAAATGATATTGTTGTCAATTTGGCCTAAAAGGGGAAAAGTTTCTATTTTAGGGTAACTTGGGTTTATAGTGTCTTTAAGGACCCTACATAACCTAACTAGGGTCATGGAAGTAAAATTCATGCATCGAGTGGACTAAAAGAGTCAAAAACAAAAAATGCTAAAATGTTACTAGCAACTTTAAAAAGTTGCTCGAGCAAATTTTGCAACTTTATGGAAAGAAGTTGCAAAATGAATTTGGAGTAGTTGTAACCACTCATGATCAATATATGAGCATTAATTGATAATTCTAAGAAGGTTAATGAAGTTTTGGATTGCAGAACTTATTTTGTGAACCTCTATATGGATGTCTTTGACAGTATTCTTGTAATTCACAATTCTTTCTACATTCTATACGGGTGTGTATGGATTGGGAAAGGAGATTGGACCCCATGGGGGTGTATTGTTTCAAGATATATTTCTTTTTCATATTTTATTTTTCTTTGAAGTTATAGGAGTAGAGAGTTATAGTAGCTTTGAATTCACTAGTCTATAAGTCCCATTTACAGAGTCACAGTGCCAAAAATGGCTCTAACCTAAGCATCCACAGGTGGAAATGGATAAAAACATATGGGATGAAGGGTTAGAGTCTATATATAAGTTTTTTATTTTCATTTTTTTTTTTTAAATGAATTTTCTAGACCAAGAGTGATGCCCTAAGGCTTACTGTTAGGAACAGGTGAGCCTGGACAAGGGCGAAGTTGTATTTGGTTCGAGCACCTATGATCTTGGATAAAAGACTTAAAGGTATATGAAGAAGCCATAAAGAGTTTCCTCAAAGGATAAAAAGGTGGGAGATTGTCAAACAAAGTTTGAAGGCCAATTTTGTGGCAATTTGTCAAGACTGGTCTAGAGGCCTAATTAATAGGCTAAAAACTAGGGCCAGGTTATAACTAGGGTTGTGGGTGCATCCAAAGCCTACAAATTTAGATTTTGATAGGGTTGATGGATACCTTCAATATTTTTAAGGTCTTATATGGATTTTTTTGGAATATTTGAGAGCTTAAGCCCAAAAAAGTGATATTTGACCTACTAGGAAACAAGCCAGCGAGGCCTCCTAGTGAATTTGACAACAAATGGATTGGGAAAGTATCTAGAAGTGTGGGAAAGGGTTATAAAGAACTTTTGATGGGAAAAGAAAATAGAAAAGAGTCTAAGGGTATTTATGGGAAGATCCTAAGCAAGGGTATGTGATTCTAGGGAAAAATCTAGTGAAGAATCATAGGAAATTGAAGAACTAGTTGGACTAGTTAAACCTAGGAGCATTGGAGTCTTCAACAAATCATCTATACATTGGAGGAGAAGTTGATAGAGAGGGTCTTGGAGATAAAAATTGAAGAAGAACACAAGGATAGGTATCCATTGGATGGTTAGAAGAGATTATGAGAAATTTGGGAAAGAAATCACTAGAACCCTAAACCCTCTATATCAGAGTGGTATCAGAGCTAGAAATTATTGAATTTTATGTACGTTTGAAGGGGAGGAGAGTCAATATGTTGATACAATGCCTCCTAAGGAAATGAGTAGAGATTACATTGTGGAAATGGTTCAGGGCCTCTTAGAGAAGGCTAGTGTGTCAAAAACAAGGAGTAAGAAGAAAGTAACTGAATGGGGAGATGAGAGTGATGATGAAGAGAGTGAGAATCATTCAGGAGAATATAAAGGAAAAGAAGTGGAGATGGACAAAGACCAAAAGGTATTCTTTGATTCATTTAAGTCCATCAAC
Organism: Thuja plicata; assembly: GCA_018584345.1. NCBI lineage: Eukaryota > Viridiplantae > Streptophyta > Pinopsida > Cupressales > Cupressaceae > Thuja > Thuja plicata. The sequence goes on along the minus strand of MU224166.1, from coordinate 413,555 downwards.
AAAGATAGCATGGAAAACATACCCTACTATTGTGGCATATTTAATGGTGAAGACTTGTTGGATTGGCTAGAGGCCATAGACAATCAATTTGACTATAAATAAGTGGCAGAGGAGAAGAGGGTTATCTATTGCAAGGATAGAATCAAAGGGTCTTTATTCGTGTGGTGGAACATGATTCAAGATGATAGGGTAACAAATGGAAAGGAGAAGATAGTTTCTTGGGAGAGGATGGAGATCAGATTGAGGGTACAATTCTTTCCTACTGACTATGAGATTCAGATGTATCAAAAGTTGTAGAACTTGAGACAAAAGGAGATGATAGTAAGTTCCTACACTAAGGAGTTCCACAAATTGAGCCTAAGCACTAGAAGATAAGAAGAAGAAATGGAGAAGGTAGCAAGGTATCTCAATTGGTTGAGATAAGGGATATACGATGAAATTAGTGTAACCACTTGAATTTGATTTGTTCCAAATATGGACCTTATTTTCCCTAAGTGTGATCACACCCCCAATTATGTCCGAAGGACCTTGTTACTACTTGGTATAATTCTTTTGAAATCAATTTAACCTCTTAAAGTGATCAAATCACTAAATTATTTACTTTTAGCCAAAATAAATCAATCAAATACATGGCTAAAAATGATCAATTTGCTAGGAATTAAATAAATCCCTAAATCAATTACCCACTTGCAAAGTAACCCATTCCCTAGCCTATTTAATTTAATTAAAATGGCTATAGTCCCCTTAATTATTAAAAAGCAATAAATTTCTTAAATAATTAATTCCTATATTTTAAATGAATTAAAGTTTAATTCATTTCATTTATATTCCCTTAAATCCAACCTAACATATCTCAACCACTTCTACCATGGGTTCTAACCAATCTCAAGCCATTCCACCCTTGCTAATCTAATCCTAATTATAATTCTAACCCTAACCCACCTCCTAATGTTGTCACATTCTATTAAGGAATGATTAACAACTCCACCCACTTGAGAAAGTCAAGGAATCTCAAGATTCCTTCCTCAAGTCCACCTTCTCAAGCCACC